>VSTD030001136.1:0-13752 GCA_008808055.3 Sporobolus alterniflorus
CGTAGCATTGATATTGCAAAATAAATTGCAGAAGAGATGGACATAGAGCCAATATTTTCTACTCCCCTTAAAGGTAAAGGAAAGAAACATTTTGATGAACAAAATAATCAGAATGAAGAAACACTATCAATCATAGAGTCCTTCCGAGTTAATTATTTTCTTGTCATGATTGATATGACAATTACATCATTGACTAGTCAATTCAAGCAGATGAAGATATTTGAAAACCTGTTTGGTTTCTTATTAAACTCAAAAAACCTAAAGTCTTTGGATGATGATGATCTGAGGAAGTGTTGCACACGTTTTGCAGAAGCTTTTTCTGATGATAACTCTTTTGATGTTGACCTCAATGATTTTATCAGTGAACTACAGGTGTTATAAGTAACTTTATCAGATGGTTTGATGTCATCACATGTGAGATTCTTTAGTTCATTATGGTTGCAGATTGCTATCTGAATGTCTCTGTTGCATATCGAATTTTATTAACTATACTAGTGATCATAGCCTCAGCTGAAAGAAGTTTCTCAAAATTAAAGTTACTGAAAAATCATTTGAGGTCAACTATGTCGCAACATGTTCTATTGAGAATGATAATATTTTAGTGCTAGTAGTGTTATTATTAGCTATACAAAACTCAAAATTATATTAAAGTTAGGGCCTAACATGACCTCTCTCCAAAGTCCAGAGCCGGCCCTGGTGGCGCAGTTCAGTTGCCTCTCTCCTTGATGCTCCTGTACAATGCTTCTCATTGACTTTGTTACATTTCTCCAGCCTCTACGCTACGCACGCATGCACGAGTACGCTGGCTGGCTGGCCTGGTTTTGAGCTGTGTGGTTTGTCATGCTGATATAATCTCTGTTCCTTTCTTTGAATCTTAATTTGTTTTTGCTTACATGTTGATTGATATATCAAACAACATGTTCTTCAAATTTCTATTGTTTTTACCTCTGCCCACGCGAACGTTCTTCTTCCTTCTTCGTTAATTTTGTTTATTTGATGCTGGTGGGTTAAAACTGCTATCCAGTTCACACATGCCCACTCCATTGGCTGTACGGGTATGGTAAGAGAAATAAATCTAGCAGCGACGTTTCATTTCAATCCAGTAATAGCTAGATGGTACGAGCTTCGTGTACACATATAGATGGTTAGAGCTACAGGCCGATGAGCTGTAGGAACTCAAAATGATCGCTTCACATAATTCACACATCCAAGCAGAGTAGGTGCAAACATCAAGCCATGTACTAGAGTACCGATCAATGCGACACCCTGAACTCCAAGAACGTTCATGATCACAAATATTTTCTTCTTTGTTGATCAGCGTTCTTGCGATCGCCGAAGTAATCGACGAACTGATCCTCTTTGTTGATCGGCGAGTCGAGGAACGGGGAGAAGGCGCCGTCGTTCACCATGGCGAAGCCCAGGTCCAGGCCGCGACGCGGAGCGTCCCAGCTGGTACGGAACTCGTCGCCGAACCCTTCGAAGCCCACCGCCGCCGCGAAATCGTCTCCTGCAACGCCGGCGACACGGACGGCTCGGCGACCGGCGGCTTCTTACTGGCAGAGGCGGCGTTGGAGCTGTGAGGTGCGTTGAGCGGGTCGATGCCCTGCGCGATGAGCTTCTTGCTCTTGGTGAGGTGCGAGTTCAGTAGTTCTTGATCTCGTTGTCAGTGCGCCCCGGCAGCCTCCCCGCCCACCTTCGGGTGTGTTTGGTTCGAGGGATGAGATGGGGTCATCCCTCTCATCACTCACAAAGGAGACGGAGGATGAGCTCTTCCTCGTCGGCGGCGATGGGCCCGCGCGCTGAGGTAGTTCATCCACCGGAGACGGCAGCTCTTGCCGCACGCCGGGGCAGCGTGCGCCACCGCCCCTCGCCCTCCCGCTCCACGAACCGGCTCAGCAGCTCGTCCTCCTCCGGCGACCACGCCCCCGCTTCAGCGCCTGCACCGCAGCCGCGGTGCCTCGTCCACCCTGCGGCACATCCCCGCGCCCTAATCTGCCGCACCGGCTCTTCCACGGTCTGTTCCGGAGGAAATTTGGCTCGTGATAACCATAACAACCTGGGCCAGGCCTAGAATTGTTTGGTCGGTTCCTGGACGTCGTCGAATCAGCCTGAACGTTGAACAGTCAAAGGTGGTACCGACCAAAGTCAGATTCTGTTTTCCTGTCTCTCGTGGAGCTCACCACCACCACGTGCGGCTAGGCGTGCAGATTCCGGCCCCCAACTCGTCCAAAGGAAGGAACCTCGGCCGCTGGTGACCGTCCGTCCGGACAAGTCAAAAGAAACTCCGCATCAGTGCATGCCCTTCTGGAAGAGAAATTTCCACCCGGGTCACTAATAAGTGGGTGCAGTCAAAAAACTTGACTAGTGCTGTTCCTACTTCGTGGTAAAGCTTCTCGTTTGGAGATGAAGCCACGGGTCGAAGACCAGTAAACAACAAAACATGTGGTCTATAAATTAAGCAGGACGTTGTCCCCGCACGGGTTTCTTGCGCTAATTAGACGTCACGTGACGTGAGACTAGTTCTCTACCTGGCACCCCGAGATCGAGCTGCATGATGAAGCCCCGAAGATTTCTGTAAGCAGTGCGTAGTTTATTTCTTAATAAGAAGAAACACACTAGATACTGTTAGATCGAGAACCAGAGTCTGTGAGTCAGTTCATGATCATGCTGGAACAGTATAGGAAAGAAGCACGGTTTTAGTCTGCCCTGCACACGTTGCGGTGATGCTTAATTATTTGAACCTTTTTTTTTTGAGACCCCAAGCCATGACTAACCGGCAGTGCAGGTCTATGCTTTTTCAAACACTTGATCGTTCCGGGTCCCTTCCGCGCTCCAGTTACCGACGACAAGTCGAGCTCCAGCACCAGAACTAATGCGTATACATGTAGTGCCTCCACTAAGCCCGGGAAACTGTACCACAGAGCGGTTAGTACGTTGATCATATATACTCTCCACGCACAAGCCAAGATTCTAGCCAGCACGGCAGCAAGCTGAGCTTGACGTCGCGCACCATGGATGCGACGGCGGCTAGCAGTGGCAGTAAAGCCAGCGGGCATGACAACAACGCCGGTGATGGAGGGAAGAAAAAGAAAGACGGGGCGGCCGCCAAGAGCAAGAAGGTGTCTCTGTTCGGCATGTTCCAGTACGCCGATCGCCTGGACGTGCTGCTGATGGTGGTGGGCACAGTGGGCGCCGTGGCCAACGGCATGGCGGAACCCCTCATGACGCTCCTCTTCGGGAACGTCATCAACTCCTTCGGCCAGAGCACCACGGAGACCATCCTCCGCAGCGTCCGCAAGGTGGGCTTTGCTGCATGTGCTTCGATGAACAGTTGCACGTCAGCGGCGTCTTCTCTTCTGATTGTCGCTAGACGATCGAGCAGAAATGATTTTAACAGTGGGCCTTCTTCCTTCTGCAGGTTGTTCTTGACTTCGTATATTTGGGCATTGGAACAGCAGCTGTCTCCTTCCTTCGTAAGTGAAACTTCATCATGTTATATGGGATTCCTGATAGCTGTGAACTGAATTTGTTACTAAATACATAGCTGAAGAAATGCTGATGTAAGAGCTACCCTTCACTTGTCGCAGAGGTGTCATGCTGGACGATTGCAGGAGAACGGCAGTCAGCCCGCATCCGTTCTTTGTACCTTAACTCAGTCCTGAGACAGGATATTGCATTTTTCGATACAGAGTTGACAACAGGCCAAGCAGTTTCTAGGATGTCCAGCGATACACTCCTGATTCAAGACGCTCTTGGCGAGAAGGTCATGTTTCTGTTAATGCAAGGCATTATAATCTATATTTCTAGCAAAATGGATCACAGACATTATAGATCTTTGAATACATACGTTCCATACTTTTCTGGGCATGTGCTCGTGGCAGTGGCACTGATTCATGCAACTCTTAAATTACCATTTACAGGCAGGGAAACTTCTACAACTCTCATCTTCTTTCATTGGTGGTTTTGTTATAGCATTTACAAGAGGCTGGCTCCTCACCCTTGTCATGCTAACATCATTACCTCTGCTTGCTATCGCTGGTGCAATTTCTGCACAGTTTCTAACCAAGGCTTCTAGCAAGAAGCTCACATCATATGGCGATGCTGGGGATGTTGTTGAACAGACTATCGGGTCTATACGAACTGTGAGTTCAAATTATGCCATATATTACTGCAAAGCAAGTCAATTACCTTGTAAACAGAGAACAATAAATGACCAAGATATGTTGTTTAAACAGGTAGTTTCCTTCAATGGTCAGAACAGAGCAGTTGCAATGTACAAAAATTTCATAAAAAAGTCATACAGGGCTGACATCGAGGAAGGCCTTATCAATGGTTTCGGCATGGGATCTGTCATTGGCATTTTGTTCTGCAGCTATGGCCTAGCCTTCTGGTATGGTGGAAAGCTAATAGTTGACAAAGGATATACTGGTGGGAAGATTATCACAGTTTTGTTTGCTGTGTTAGCTGGTGCAACGTGAGTTTCTGAAACCTAGCTACAAACATCAAACCATGCAGTTGAAGCCCTAATTCTATTTGCAATATTCTAACTTTATTATATCATTCAATTCACAAGCATACCTCACATTAACAGTTGTTATGCAAAACATTATGTCATATTGAGATATGAATATATTTTAACTAAATCGTTATATATGTAACACTTATAAATTTTCTGCCACACAGTTCTTTAGGTAATGCAACACCCTCGGTTTCAGCAGTTGCGGAGGGTCAATCTGCAGCATATAGACTATTCGAAACAATTGAGAGGAAGCCAGAGATAGATTCAAGTGATACCAACAGCATGGTTTTAGAAGACATCAAGGGTGATGTTGAGCTGAAAGATGTTTACTTTTGCTATCCTGCGAGACCTGATCAACTGATATTAGACGGATTGTCGTTTCAAGTAGCCAGCGGAACAACAATGGCCGTAGTTGGAGAGAGTGGAAGCGGAAAGTCAACTGTTATCAGCTTAATTGAAAGATTCTATGACCCACAGGCTGGTGAAGTTTTGATAGATGGCATTAACATCAAGAATCTTAGGCTGAATTGGATAAGAGGGAAGATCGGTCTGGTTAGCCAAGAGCCACTGCTTTTTATGACCTCCATTAGGGATAACATAGTATATGGTAAAGAAGATGCGACATTTGACGAGATCAAGAGAGCAACTGAGCTTGCGAATGCAGCAAACTTCATCGATAAGTTACCAAATGTATGGAAATATTACTTTGTAATTAATTATTGGTACATTCCGTCAATGAAATAAGAAGTTAACATTGTTTTCATGTCATACCAGGGATATGATACACTGGTTGGCCAGCGTGGTGCACAGCTTTCTGGAGGGCAGAAACAAAGGATTGCAATTGCGAGAGCCATCCTTAAAGATCCAAAGATACTTTTGCTTGATGAAGCAACAAGTGCATTGGATGTGGAATCGGAGTGGATAGTTCAGGAGGCATTGAACAGGATAATGCTAGAAAGGACCACGCTTGTTGTCGCCCATCGTTTGAGCACTGTGAGGAATGTTGACTGCATAACAGTTGTTCGTCAAGGGAAGATAGTTGAACAAGGTTTGATTCTCTTAAATATAATTGTTTCTCCTTTATGGGTTTTCCCTTGCCAAACTTTGATAATTCATTTGTTCACAAACATAATCATATATACAGGTCCACATGATACATTGGTGAAAGATCCCAATGGTGCTTACTCCCAGCTTATTAGGCTACAAGAAACCCGCACTGACGAAAGGCGTAAAATACCAGGCACTGGAGCGCCAGATTCTATATCAAAAAGCACTAGTTTGTCAATTCGACGATCAATAACTAAAGATTCTTTTGGAAATAGCAACAGATATTCATTCAAGAACCCGTTGGGGTTGTCTGTTCAGTTAAATGAACAACATGAACAGGAAAGAGAAGGGCTCGGTGATGTTGCTGCCCTTAAGAAAGCACCAATTAGACGACTTTTTCGTCTCAACATGCCAGAGGTGCCAATACTTCTGTTGGGCTCTATAGCAGCAACAGTGCATGGAGTTATTTTCCCATTGTTTGGTATATTGATGTCTGGAGTTATAAAATCGTTCTATGAACCACCAGATAAGCTGCAAAAAGATGCTAGCTTTTGGGCATTGATAGCTGTAGTTCTGGGAGTTGCTATTTTGATCTCAATCCCAGCAGAATATTTCTTGTTTGCAATTGCTGGTGGCAAGCTTATAAAGCGTGTTCGCACCATATCATTTCAAAGCATTTTGCAGCAAGAAGTTTCTTGGTTTGATAATCCTTCAAATTCCAGGTATGGTAGTCATTCGAATTTTTTTTAACTTATTCGAAGTTTATTAAACATACGTTTGTTTAGATAAATACTAAGAGTCGCCTTATCACTTGCAGTGGTGCACTTGGTACAAGGCTCTCAGTTGATGCATTAAATGTCCGACGCTTAGTTGGAGATAACTTGGCTCTTATAGTGCAGTCTATTGCTTCATTAACAACTGGCTTTATCATAGCCTTTATAGCAGACTGGAGGCTTGCACTGGTCGTCACATGTGTTATTCCTCTAGTGGGTGCACAGGGTTATGCTCAAGTGAAGTTCTTGAAGGGGTTTAGTGAAGAGGCTAAGGTGATGCATGACAACTCTAAAATTACTTACAGTTTATTGATAATGAGCCGCCCTTATTATCCTTGGGTAATATCATGACAATGTGAGCTTATGCAGGAGATGTATGAAGATGCAAGTCAAGTTGCAACTGATGCTGTTGGTAGTATCAGAACTGTAGCATCTTTCTGTGCAGAGAAAAGAGTGGTCACAACATACAACAAGAAATGTGAAGCTTTAAGGAAGCAAGGAATTCGAAGTGGAATTGTCGGAGGACTTGGTTATGGTTTCTCATTCTTAGTGTTGTATCTCACATACGGTCTTTGTTTCTATGTTGGAGCACAGTTTGTTCATCAAGGAAAAACTACTTTTCCAGATGTTTTTAAGGTAAAAACACCTGCCGATTTCAAAGTTTACAATTGGCGTGCAAATATTATTTTTATCAACTATTCATAAATTGATCGGATGTTCTCCAGGTCTTCTTTGCCTTAGTTGTGGCGGCTGTTGGGGTGGCACAGGCAAGTGCATTGGCTTCTGATGCAACGAAGGCAAGGGATTCTGCTATTTCCATTTTCAGTATTCTTGACCAGAAGTCCAAAATCGACTCAAGTAGCGATGATGGCATGACACTGGAGAACGTCACAGGCAGCATTGATTTCAACAATGTCAATTTCAAATATCCTTCGCGCCCTGATGTCCAGATATTTAGTGACTTTACCTTGCACATTCCTTCGAGAAAGGTACAATACATACATACATACTATAAGTGCATTGGGAGTATCTAATTAAAGTGCTATCATATTTGCAAGAACCATCAGCTTCTTCATTTTACATCTGATCTTTCCCAAGCACTCGAACAGTTCTGATGGAACCTTTTCCTTCCCTTTCTACAGACAGTGGCACTTGTCGGAGAGAGCGGTAGTGGCAAGTCCACAATAATTGCTTTACTGGAGCGTTTTTACGTTCCTGATTCTGGTACAATCTCACTAGATGGGCACGAAATCAAGAGCTTGAAAATGAGCTGGTTAAGGGATCAAATGGGGCTGGTAGGCCAGGAGCCAGTGCTTTTCAATGACACAATCCGTGCGAACATAACATATGGAAAACACGGAGAGGTAACAGAGGAAGAGATTATGGCTGTGGCCAAGGCAGCCAACGCCCATGAGTTCATATCAAGTTTGCCACAAGGATATGACACCATGGTGGGTGAGAAAGGAATTCAATTATCTGGTGGACAAAAACAACGAGTAGCTATTGCAAGGGCCATGATAAAGGACCCCAAGATACTACTCCTTGATGAGGCAACAAGTGCCCTGGATGCCGAATCAGAGCGCATAGTCCAAGATGCGCTGGATCGAGTCATGGTCAGCCGCACCACCATTGTTGTGGCACACCGCCTCTCCACAATCAAAGGGGCCGATATGATTGCAGTCCTCAAGGAAGGCAAAATAGTGGAGAAGGGGAGGCATGAAGCCCTGATGCGTATCAATGGCGGAGCCTATTCTTCCCTAGTACAGCTCCGGTCGAACTCCTAGAAAAATGATGTATCTTTCGATCATATGTTAATTTTTACAATTACTACTTAGCTGTAGAGTCCAATTGGTCCTAATTTTAGAAGTTAATGCAAACTTTGAGCTCAAGCAGTTTGCAGTATGATGCGTGGACTCATGTAGTATGATACCGATCTTGTCAGCTAAAGATAGTATATTCAGGCGCATGTATCCACTAACTGAATAAAAAAGCAAAACTGAGCCTACGAGCACCATTAATTTTTTCTATTTACAAATCCTAACCTACAATTATATTAAAAAAATCGTAAACTACGAGTAATGTATAGGAGGCCAAATTCAACTTGGTCTCTGGTTCATGGAAACTAGATTCCTATTCCATGCGTCTTCTCTGTCTTCCACGATTCAAAATTAATCAAATGGGAGCGAAACAAACATCTACCGGCAGGCAAAACTAACTATTGAAGTTGTGTCGTCAGATATTTTAAGTAGGATTGGGAGAAACGCGATGATGCAACATCAATCTCAAATATGAACACGATGATTTTTAGACTGATTCAGACCCTCTCGTGGAGTAATAACTCTACGTCCAGTATTGTTGTATTATGCTGTGGAAAACGTATCAATTTGCTTACCCCAGATGCGTTGCGAGCTGCTACTTTTATAGTCAGGAGAACCGTCTTATAAATACGGCAAGTTTCTGACTCTGTTATAATCTTCTCAAACACACATCCGATCGGGACTCTATCTTAGAGTTATGTCCAGTCTCATGGGTCATCACAGTTATTGGGCCCCCGGTCCGAATGAATATTTGTGGTATCATCACTAACCCCTGAAGATGTCGTCAAACCACATAGGTTCCCGATCAGACTGCCAAGCAATCGGCATCGGCATCACTGATCGGACGTCTTAGCCTCATGCATCGGGTTCACTTCTTCTTCTTCACACCAACTTCTAACTTGGATCCTCCGATGCTCCCGATGTCATACCAGATTAATGATGTGTTCGATACACATTGATGAGTCATCAACAAGTGTCAATCACTGCGTGGCCGTCACATCTCTGGGTACCTTTTTTCTGAAAAGCTAAACCATCTGTATACCCCGCGCACGATGCACGGTTCACAAAATGGCGCCCTTAAATGGGCGCTTCAAAATTGAGGAGACGCCGGTTACTGTGATAGTGTGGCGCCATCATGGTTATAAATTTACCCTCCATCTTTCATCAATAATCATCTCACATCCTTCTCTTTTACTTGCTTTAGGGCTCTCTCATCTCTTGTCGTTTGCTAGCCACCAATGGAGGAAAAGAGAGGCACTAAGCGTGACCGCTCTCCCTCCGCAGAGGGAAGTCCTTTGCCCGGCGACGCCAAAACTCCACCAACGGCGCCATCCGGATCTCCGCCACCACCGGGGTCCCCATCGGTGGCCTCGTCGCACTGCCCCTGCTCACTGGTGTCCGAGCATGGCAACACCTCTGTGAAGGTCCCAATGCTTGACCCTACTTTGTTCATTGCTGATACTTCTCATGATAAGGAAATTGCCAGAAAGCTTTTTGACGACCTCAACCGCGACATCCTCGGGCGGCCTAGTGACGGTAAGATAATCATCCTCGACGACACCGATGATGACAGTAAGGCACAAGAGGGGACAATCGCCGAGATTGATCCATGGTAGCTCTTGCTTCTGCTGATGATGCTCCTACAGAGGCAAGGATCGATAATAGTGATGATCAGGGGCCCGATTAGGAGGCCGATGGCAGCGACCCCAGCAGACACAGCGCCGACAATCCTTAGGCTTTTGCACCGAGAATAAGGTGCTCCAGCAGGCGTGCTTTAAGGATGCCCATAGCGTACTATTCTACATTTTCCCTATTTTTGTTAGGTTCTTTGTAACCTGTAGATCTTGTTGAATTGTACTGGGAGTTCTTCCTTCAAAATCAATGAAAGTTCAGTCCTTTTGCCCTTAAGCTCTTGTACAACCACTAAATTGTATGACTGCACGTCTTGTTTATCAATCGGCTTGCTGATGAAGAATAATGGAAACCCTCTTCAATCTGCTGTGACTTTACGTTTCTTTACTTTGGCCCCGATCAACCCCTTGACAAATGCTGATCATCACTGGTTTGTACTTAGATCAGATCTGCTACCAACGGCTGATTAAGCCCTACCTTCTCGGTGACTGCTGATCAGGCATTGCTATTAATCAACTGATCAGTCATCTGTTATGGAACTTTTACTTCAGGCAAATAACCATACCGATTGGACTGATGACTGGTGCGCCTGGTGAATCTCGATTTCTTCTGGAGGACATCTCAATTTCGAATTTTTTTGAACTTCTAGCTCCCTGACTCTTCGGATCCGCGTCCGGATTGCACGGGTGGTTGAAACAGAAAGTATCTTCTCCTGGGGAAACGAATCATCGCCCCATTGCTTGTCACCAGTATAAAGCTAGGCGCCACTGTACTCATTATGTCCCATCATTTCTCTCTCTTGCCTTCTCATTTTTCATTGCCTTCACCATTTACTGCTCCATGGCTGACACCACTGCTCGTGCCCCCGCTTCTCACGTTGCTGCGTCAGCCAACGCCGATGACTCGGGGCACAACTCTGGGACGGAAAGCACTGCGATGGCGACCTCTTCTTCTCTAACTCATGGCACCGCAAAATGGGCGGAGTGGGAAATCCCTGAGCTCACCGACTTCTTCAAGAAGACGACCATGACTGAAGACGACCGTCGAGCGTACCACGACCGTGGATGGCTGACTAATAACTTGGTCTCTTTCATCCCTGAGGTAGACGTCCCTATCATTGATGGCTCTACCATTATCTGTTTCGAATCTCAATTGGTCGCTGGGCTAGGACTTCATCCCAACAAGTTCTTATCTAGCATCATGAATTACCTAGGATGCTCATTAGTTCACCTCAACTCCAACGTTGTTTCTGCACTTAGTAGCTTCATAATGCTTTGTGAGTGTTGGTTGGGAATTCCTCCGGATACCAGCCTTTTCTGATAGTATTACTCTCCTTCCCGATACACCAAGACCATCTTCAGCGGGATTGGCCTTTTCTCGTGACGCAAGCGCATGGATGAATACATCAAGGCTACCTTCAAGAGCTGGTGGAAGGGAACCCAACAGAGGTGGATTCTTGTGGATATGCATGACCAACCCCCGTGGGTTAACAAGCTTCTGTTCCCTCCAGCTAGCAAGAATCAGCGGACTAAGCCACCGATGACCGACCGCTTAGTCACGCTGACCAAGTGCATTGTTGAACTACGCTAGGCCGGCCTCGAGGCGTGCCACTGCATCGAAGAATTCTTCATTCAGCGGATTCACCCCCTGGTCGTCGGAAGACACTAGCATTCGAATGTCCGTGAATGGCCAATCCTCACCGCGAACCTTCGGATGGTTGTCTCTTTGTTCTTTCTCCACATTGTAGACACTAACCGTGCTCTAATCTGACATATCCTTTTGTATGATGCAACTTTATCGTCCGAAAAAATAGACGGGTTTGTAGCCCATCTGTTTGACAGGGCGTGCCGACTGTTCGTTCCAGCAGCGTGCCGATGCCCTACAACAGCTGTAACCCTCCTCCTTTAGTAAGGGTTCTTGACTTCTTTAAATCTTTTCCTGATCCATGAGCTTATGAACTTATTCTGATCATACACCAGGACCTCTATCCTGCCCGCCCAGTCGATGCGGAGTTGTCCGATAGTAACCATGACGGGTAGGATGATCCCACGGGCGTTGATGATGGAGGCTAGGTAGCACCTTTAGCTGAGCCGACTGTTCCTGATCTGATCAGGCCCGACATGGCAGCGCAAGTCCCCCCTTCTGCCGCTGACTAGCTTACGACCGCCGCTTCTTTAGGTAGCGGTCATCTGAAGAAGAGGCGCCTGGTGCTAGTTTCCAAGTGCAAACAACCTGCGTCCCCTGATCAGGTGACAACTGAACTCTTTCCACATCATGCACCCCAACGCTCTTTGGGCTTAGTTGCAGCAAGGCTTGTTTTCTAGCACCTATTTGAAGTTTTCCAATGCCTCGCTCAGGCTGCCAGAATTGAAACTTCAACTGGGCTAAGACTCAGCCAACCAAAAGACTTCAGGCACCGCCAATGAGGAAAATGCTCGCATCCAGGTATGTGATAGTCTTGACTTGTACTTTATTATTTGTGACTTTATCTGATATTCTCATGATTCATCTGCCCATAGGAAACCTTCCCTTGCTGATCTGCCGAAGAGAGTTATTCAGCCCGTACCTTCTTCACATGCTACTCCGGTCGCTCCTTCTGTAGGAGTGACTGGCTCCAGCGTGCTATCTGCTGTTGAGGCTTGAGACTTTTGTCGGTGGATAGCTGAATTCTTGAAGGGCTTGAAGGACAAAGAAGCTGACCAACAAGGTAACCCGTTTACTCCTTCACCGTTTCTTTCTTTCGATTTCTTTGGCTGATTTGCACCCTTCTCTATTTGAAGTGTTGGTTAATGACTTGAAGTCAACGCAGAGAACACTGTCAGATGAGAAGTCTACCTAATTAGGAGCAGGAAACTCTCTGGCTGAGGAAAAGGTTGCAAGGCAAGCTGCTGAATAGTCCCTTCAACAGTCCCAAATGCCAATGCCACCTTGTCACTTGAGCTGGAGAAAGCCGAGACTTCTCTTGTTGTTACTCATGACATGTTGAATAGTAAGTCAAAAGCCCTAGACTTTCAAGTGATTCGCGCCGATGAGGCTTTGCTCCAGCTGAAGAATGCTGAAAGTTAGCTAAAAACTGTTGAAGAAGATCTAAAGAATCAGAGACAGCTGTTGAAATTGGCTCGAAAGACGTCATCTAAGCATGAAATATCCTTTAACATGATGATTTTCTCGGCGGTGGCCCATGCTGCGGCACTGTTCAATAATCATCTTCCTAATCTGAACATGTAGCTTTTATGCCAGGACTTCACTGTGTACGATGCAGAGCACGAGATCTTAGTCTCCAGCACATTTGATGCTGCTCAAGACTTTGTATCTTCATATGACTTTGCTAATCTTGCCGAGTCCGATGACAACGACAACCCCAAGGCTTTGTAATTTTCTTCTTTTGCATGTTGGATGAACTTCTTGTACATCGATAACAAGTGTATACGAGAAGTATCTTGATTAATAAAATAATAAATTTGGAGCACATACCTATGGAGCCCCTTACTTTTTATACGCGGTGAAGCGCGTGCTGAAAGTAATAGAAGATGTGTTGACCACCGATCAGGAGCCCCTTGCTTTCTATACGCGGTGCTACGCATGTAAAAGCATAAGTTTCTTCTGAGTAAGGGACCGCCGATCGGGAGCCCCTTACTTTTTGTACGCGATGCTACGCGTGTAAAAAGCATAGATTTTTGCTGAATAAGGGACCGTCGATCGGGAGCTCATTATTTTTTGTACGCGGTGCTACACGTGTAAAAAGCATAGATTTTTACTGAATAAGGGACCGCTGATTGGGAGCCCCTTGCTTTTTGTACGTGGTGCTACGCGTGTAAAAAGCATAGATTTTTGCTGAATAAGGGACTGCCGATCGAGAGTCCCTTGCTTTTTGTATGCGGTGCTACGACGTGTAAAAAGTATAGATTTTTGCTGAATATGGGACCGCTGATCGGGAGCCCCTTGCTTTTTGTACGCAGATCGG
>VSTD030001137.1:0-13751 GCA_008808055.3 Sporobolus alterniflorus
CAACCAATCAATATATGTCATATCAGTATCCATCTAATATCATCTGCCACATCATCTTGGATAGTAAAAAAAGTTTAAAATATTTTATCTCATTCATATGATATCCATTTTAAATTCTGTTTTTACCATTGTGCTCTAGGCAATGAGATGAGCAAAACTAGATTCCACTTGCATATATTTTTTAAAAAATAAATCAACTTAATTTCCTCTACAAATAAGAAATTTGCTACTACTCATATAAGCCTTTATTTTTAAAGATGATCCACAAAATGAAGGATTCTCTCAAAAATAATGATTGCTTCTACTTTGTAAATAAACATATCCAGTGATTGTATTATCAATTATTTTTCTTCTTTTTATGTGTTGTTTTTGTTATATTTATTTTTCTCAATTCTCTAGAAAACTTGCAGCAACGCGTGGGGCATTCAACTAGTAATAGGTATAGGTTATACCTCTGTTTCTTTTTTTAACCTTTTTGTGACAAAAAAACTTGGTTATTATTTATCAAATTTGGGCATATTTGTTGGCCGAAAACAACAGTATTTCCTATTGGTTCTATAGCCCGACGCATCTCTTTTCATTTTCCAAAACTGTATAATCTGCGATCGGGCACAGTGATTCATTTTTGTTTTTTTTTGAACAAATGACTGGTTCACATGTTCATTTATTTGTTGTTTGTGAGATTTGGTGGAATTGACAAGTTCTGGATTTTAAAATCTGGTATAATTCGGCCAACAAATATGCCCAAAATTTGGATTCAACGGTGCTGAAATTTCCTCATCGATTGTTAACCCTGGTTTATATATAAATCATATCTCTGTTAATTCACCATTTTGTGTTGGTGGTTGTAACAGTGTTTGAGTCTGTTAGCACCCTATGACTGTGAGATGACTGAATGCTAGTTTCGTAAATTTTCATCAATTTTGAGCTAAACATTTTTATGCTATTTTAGAAAAAAAAATCTAGGATTTTCCTTCGTTGAATAGGTGGTGGCCCAAACGAAAAGGCCTGGTGCTCACGTTGATGCTCAATGGTCCAAGGCCCATTGCACAGCTACCGGCCGTGGACTATGGGTGTGATTGCTTGTGTTTCTCTGCTCATGCAGGTTGCATGATCACAGCTAGGCTGAGTACGTCATAGTTGAGTAGGTGCAATCCTCTATTGTTTAGTTCTATTTCTCTATTGGTACAAGCTAGATTGAGTTTGTGATTGGTTGGCTAGATGAGGAATGAGGTAAAAAAAATATAGCAAGTGTAGTCTAGTTTTGTTCGTAAAAATATTAGGAACACAAAGGTGATATCAGTTTATTAATTAAATGTATTAATTAAGAGATATGAGGAAAAAATTGAATCAAAATGATGCCTTGATGCAGAGTGTGATTAGCCCAGCTGGTTAGATTCCTAGTGGTTGAACTAACCCACCCAGTTTCAAATCCTAGATTTGATATGTGTGTTGTATTTACGGCTAATTATTCTTTTAGTGGGAGGCGACATCCCCATCGACAGCGAGACGCTCTTGGTAATCGACTTTGTGAATCTCAAGATCAAATCAGTTCAGTCTTTCGGATGTGCTCATAGAGATAAGATGTGTATATGTGTGTTCATATGAGTAGGTGCTTATACGTGTATGAGTATTTGTGTTTGTACCATGTTTCTAAAAAAAAGGTGTCTTGATGCCGATGCCTACATCAGCTCAGCATGGCTCACCATGTAAGTCCGATTCCCGCATGCCTCTTCAGCCTGGCTCCGGACGCTTTGCTGCATCAGTAGAGCTAGGCCCTATGGCCCATAGGGCCCCGCGGGCAACCAAAAATGCTGCTGGGTACATCGACTGAGCCTGGCCGAGACTTCGGCCACCCTTCCAATCAGCTCCTATATAGCCTCATTCACCTATGGAGTTATATATAAATATTTGGATTACAAACCAAATAATTACAAATAGCCCCCTATTTTGGATTGTGATCAACCGTCATGATCAAAACTAGGGCATTTTGTAAATGTTTCATCTGAGCGGGGGATATGATACCCAACGAGGTCGCTCCGCCGCCGGTGGCCTCACCTGCTCCTCCGCCAAGCTCCCCTCTCTCGCTTCTGTCTTTGCGCGGAGCGGGATCCAGCCACAGGATACAATGGGCGCCTCCATCTCCTCCGTCAGGGACGAGTCCACAAGGCGCACTCAGCCAAGAGCATGCTTTCGGCTTCCCTCGTTGCCGATCCATAGGAACCAGCGGCGGATTCCTCTAATCACGCGCCTGGTTTGCCTTTGTTGCAATTTACTTCATCTTCAGCTCCTTTCAGCATATTGAATTTCATCTACTAATTAGAGTTGACAAAAAAATCCGAGTGCATTTCAGACACCATAATGATGATTGGTGACTGCTTAATTCTACATGTTTTGCTTAGTGGACCAGTTAAATGGTTGGGAGCTGGTTTTATGATGCAGAATCTCCTCTTCATATGGCGCAGTCTTTATTTTCAATACTATAAAGGATGATTTGCCTGTGAACTTTGTGTCACTCAGAATTATTGTCTACCCAATGATCCTAGGCACCGATCTACCTTTCAGATTCGTGATTTCGGTCGAGGTTGAACTTCAGGTGTATTACAAGGCCAGCGTTACATGAGTTTTGCACTACGTTTTGGAATGTAACGCTCCTAAAAATAAATCTTTTGTCACCCATGTCAGAGTCTAGCGCCCGCGTGTACCCGCAGACATGAGATAATCCCCTTCCATAAACACCAGCAACAAGCCATTTAATGAATTATATATATTTCCTTGTCGTGTTTGCTTGAAATCATCTTAAAATCACGGATATTTCCTTGTCATCTATGTTCTGCACGTCAATCCCTTGGCGGCTATAAAAATTGATTCATGATGCAGGATCACAAACACGACGGTTGAGACCTAGATGACAAGGGTAATGGTCCCGACCTCATGCATGTATTAGATTCGTCCATGTCTTGTTTCTGTGACATTTTTTGATATTGTTCTGTATGTATTTCTACTATACATTATCCAGGGACATTATTCACCTCCACTATTTGGAGCACTTCTATAGGGAACTTGTTGTTACCTGATCGACGACGGTATAGTATCTGACATCATTCATGTATGTGGCATCTCTGTTGTTTTTCTATTTCTTAACATGTTTTCTTCTCCTCTTTTCCTTCATTGGTGTTGCAGCTATAGGTTTACAATGGATGAATCGAAGTCACAAACCAATGTCAAATGTTGTGCAGAGTCTGCTGCTACATTTTTAATTATATCTTAGGGGAAAATAGTGTTTCCAATAGGTGTATCTTGTTTTCCAATTAGTTGGTCCAGGTGATTTGTTTCAATTAGTGAGAGGTATGGAAATAAATAGCTGAATGTAATCGGCAATGTATGCATTCAGTTAATTGATCAATGTTTTATTTTCATTGATGAATGTTGCTTTCTCACTTTGAAATGAATTGGCCGAGTGATCTTGATGATTGATCTGTCTTAACAGAATAATTGGCTGAGTGACTGAGAATTGCGCCTTCATCACGACCTTTGTTTTATACAATATCATGTTCGTGTTCCAATCAATGACACCGGTCTCATCTTAGTCATCCATGAAATCGTCTTCATCAAACATCTACTAAGTTTCAAGTGAAACAAATGAGGGGACAATTGGTCAAGTGCCTGATAATTGCATGGAGTCTTGAATGGAGTTCTATTTTTATTTCTAAAGCCTATGTGTAAGAATGTATTGATCAAATTGTTCGATTTTGTTGCTGAATGTTTCTGTCTCACTTTGAAAACAAATGGCCGAGTGATCTTGATGAGTGAAATGTCTTGATGGAGCAATTGTCCGAGTGCCTAGGAATTGCGCCTTTGTCGCAAGCTTTGTTTCACAATATGATGTTCGTGTTCCATGCTATGTTAGGCAACTCATCTTAGTGGTCCATGACCATTCTATTGGAGTCCAATTTGTGTGGAACCCATGGTAATAATCCTTGTCATCAAACATCGAGTTCTTTTTAAGTGAACTTGATGAGTCCTCTGTTTTTAAGGAACAATTGGCCGAGTGTTTGGTAATTGTGTTGAGTCTTCAATTTTGTTGTATTTGTAATCGTATGTCTAAGAATGTTGCCGATTTGCACTCACAATGTAGCTGTCTATGTTTAGTATATTCATCATCATCATCAATACTCCTCGAGTATTAGCCGAGTACTAGTTAATTGAGCCAACTAAAATAGTTTTAGTGGTTTCCTTAATGACTAAAATGCTGTCGAAGAATACATATCCGGGAAAATTCCTTACATGCATGATAATTGGTAAAACAATAATAATATGAAAGCCGTGTGTTTTTCCCTCCTCTATACTTACAAATTCTGTATTGTAGGTAGTGTATCAGACAGCACAATAATAATATGATTGGGTTCCATATATGGCGTTGTATGTTTCCTTTTTAGTGTTGACGGGATAGGTATATAGGAAAACCCTGGAAACTCATCTCTTGTCATTTGCCGGTACAAGCACGTCCAAGAAAACTCGGTTGAAGACCTTATTCAAGAGCATCGTCTGAAATGGTTGTTTTGAGGTACTGCTCTCCCATAGAGATTCATCGTGCTATGCAGGAGCTCCAGGACACCCAAGTTCATATCTTAGCTGTTGTGGATGCCTCGGATCGTACACCGTACTATCTAGATGAGATTCGGGAGGTCACATTGATGGATGATAGGTACACTTCGAAGTTGGTGTTTGATGTACACTAATTTGTATATTTCCATTACCAATATTTTGGTTTTCTATGCAGCGGCATGGGCTTTTTCATATATTATTGCCTGATCCACAATTTAGTGAATCAATGATGGTCTCATGTGGCGTGGATAACAAATTTGTATTTCTACAAAATGTACCGGTGGATCAGGTATCATGTGAGTACTACCAAACCTTATCATAAACAGATCTTTGTACCTTAGTTGTTTGAAGCGTTTTTGTATGGGAGATGTTTCACAGGTTGTCTACGGGAATTGAAAAGCATAAGGTTTTGTATTATCGACGCTGTGTGTTGCCCATTTTTGGAACGTCTAGAAGGTAACATAAGTACTCTTATGAATATGATTTTCACCAATTTTGGTGCTCTCAATTTCTGATTTATTAATAATTCGTATTTTTTTAAAAAAAGCTTACAAGATCTTCGAAAGGCTATATGAGAGGACCCGAAAACTCATGATTTTGTGAAGAGAGGTGTTCAACTTCATCGTAACGAAGTTAAAACAATAGGCTTCTTGGGGTGGCCCGATCAAATGTGTCCGGATAATTTATTGAATACATGAGTTTCATGTATTATTTACAATAAACACATATTTTGTAATGATGATGCTGATTAATTTATATTGTTAATTATGGGTGTGTCGGTATCTTGTATTAATGTTTACAAGGAGGACCGAGAATTGTGTATTTTTACCTGACATTCACTATATTTGAACCTGACCAATATTTTAGGAGATTAATTTTTTTAATATGGCTCTATCGTATTCTCGTGCTTCCTAAATTTCTGTACCTGATCAATATTTTACAAGATTAATTTTTGTGTATGGCTCTCTTATATCTCATTCTTCATTAATTGGCCGTGTGGCCCGAGTCTTCTGGGCATGTGTAACGACTCATATAAAAAATTCACTGTTACTTCTATCCGAGTCCATATGCCTAGGTACCCCTGGTACTAAAAATTCACTGTTACTTCTATCTGAGTCCATATTTTACAAGATTTGTTACAAGATTAATTTTTGTGTATGGCTCTCTTATATCTCATTCTTCATTAATTGGCCGTGTGGCCCGAGTCTTCTGGGCATTTGATCGAGTAAGTGTGCACTCAAGCACTAGGACGAGGAATGCAGTCAGTAAATTTTGGATCCGTACATGCAGCAAAATCATGAGTTCTAGGAACAATTGGCCTATTCGACCTGTACTTAAAGCTGGGCGCTTTGTACTATTTGTGCCCAAAATTGCCCATGCTGCTATTAATAGGGTAGTTAGGTCAAACCCTAAAATTCCTTTTACCTCCGCCGCCATTTCTGTCCTCCTCACGCACACCAACGCCATTTCTTGTGATTTGTGCATAGATCCCCTCTTAGGGTTCTTTCCCCTAAAACCAATGGCCGCTTCCCGCCCGGAAATGTTCCAAAAATCCACTGCATATGAGAGTGAAATCCGAAAGCTGGTCCAGAATCATTTCCTTCCTGAGTGGAAAGTGCTCCGATGGAGACCAGCATATGGGGAAGATATCCCTACACTGAATACCAATGAGATTGTGGTGTTATCTTTGTTTTTCCAACGCAGATTTGGGTTTCCCACTTGCGAATTCCTCCGTGGGCTCCTTCATCATTACGAGATCGAGTTAGTTCATCTCAACCCTAACTCCATTCTTCAAATAGTCGTCTTTGTGCATCTATGCAAAGCCTTTCTTGGTGTGCCTCCAAAATTCCCCCTGTTCAAAAGCTATTTCTTGCTAAAGTATCAACCCAATGCCAATAAACGGAAGGTTATCAGTGGTGTAGGCCTCCAGATGTGCCCTTGCATCGGCTTCTTGGATCTACCGATGAAGACTTCGCTCAAGGGTTAGCACAAGTCTTGGTTTTATTGTGAAAACCATGAACATAGCCTCCCGCCCTTCGTTGGTCGACTTCCTGAGTTCAGTGGTACCTGGACCGAAGAACCCACAGCCGCCAAGCTCCCAATCATAGCCGCCCTTGGCAACCGAGTCAATGACCTTAAAAATCAAGGCTTGACCGGTGTCTGCGTGGTCGTCCATTAGCTGGCACATCAGGTGAAGTCTCTGAAGAAGCAAGTTCACCCCCCGTGGGAGTACATCGGGGTGCATGATCCAACCCGAGAAACATTCAAAACTCCCAAGCCCAGCAAAATCAAGGAACTTTTACAAGATATGTTCCAAAACATCAGTAGCTAGCCAACAATGGAGCAGTTACCCTCCTACCATATTGGAGTCATCCGGGATCCGGTAAGGCAATTTTCTCTTTTTGTCATAATTTTCCTTTTGGTTACTCACATGTTTCATGCCCAACTTTAGGTCCTGGATAGCTTCTTTTCCACCATTCTCGGGTTCAAGGCAAATTCAGATTCAAATTCAGCCCAAACCCGGAGTGCCGACTCTGCCGGTGATTCTTTGGCGGGTAACTGTACCGAATCTTCTCAAACCTGAGCTGGCAAGTGCAAGGATGCCGATACTTCTCCTCCGTAGAAGAAACCCTAGAATGAAGTGCCGAACAGATCATCCGAAATCAGGATTGATGAATCAGCTTCAAAGATATCTTCTACTCCAACTCCTCCGGAAAGTAGCGAGATAAGGTACTATTTCCAGCGATCTAACAGGTAGGCTTAATTGGAATCTTCCTTTATGTTGGGTTCTTTTTTTTACTACTCTTGTTGTATAGGAACCCGCGTGATATGTTTCCAGACTCCTCTGCGAAGAATCCTAACTCAAGTAAGTAGATCCCAAAGGATGAGGAAAACCCGAGTTCGTGTGGAACCAAAAGTTCACCACACTTGTGAAAACCTCCAAGCCCAAACAATGGTTCACCCGGGACATCAAATCCAGGCCAAAGTTCTGAATCGGCTGAGCCTAAGTCCCCCAAGACTTTTCCACCCAACAATGCTTTTGTTGGAATCGGTTCTGCTGACAGAGATTCTATTGGTGGAGACTCTGCTTGGTCTCAGCCCAAAAGTCATCCTCAGTGAACCCTGCTTGTAGCGGAAACCCTAGCCGATGACCCAGATCTTATCTAGGTCGACTTCCACATTGGTAGGTACATTACTACCGTGATCGATACCCAGGCGGATCACTTGAACTATGAGGCACTTGTCACGGAAGCGGAATCTTGTGTGAAGAGAATCTTTGTGAGTAGTCCTTTTATCATATTTCATTGTCTCCTATGCTGAATCCTAACTTCCCATTTTCACACAGAATGTAATCGATCATTCTCGTGCAAAAGACAAATTCTTGAGGGTTGTCGTTAAGAGGTTGACCAAAACTCAGATATTCGAAGATGAGTTGAAACAAGTGAAGGCTTTGAATGAGAATATCATGGCCTGTAACCAGGAGTTAGAACATCGATTGGCAAAAGTGAGCCAAGAGAAATCTGGTAAGTACTTCATAAGTCTCATTTAAATCCAATATTGCCCGAAAGATGTTCTTGGCTGACCATAAATTCATGTCCCCCTTTGTGTCTTGTAGTCTTCATGGAACATCTTACGGCACTCGGCGTGGATCCTGGAGACAAGGACTCGGCTGCCAGTTACCTTGCACTCCGAAAGCTGAACTAGCATTTGAGAAGGCTGCCCAGAAACAAGCTCAAGAGGAAGTCGAGACCCTTGACCATGCAGTTGGCGGTCTAAAGAAAACGGCAGATAAATTCACCGCCCAAGTCCTTGCATTAGAAGAAAAGGTCCTAGATGGGCTTAAAGAAATCCGTGCCAAGGAATTATCTTTGGAATGAACTACCAAAGCCAATGAGGACTACAGGAGTCAGAACGCCCGGCTGTCTAAGAAACTAGAAAGTAAGATGTTGTCCCCTTTGCCACCTAGGTCTTATAATTTGACTTACAAATATATATATATAGTACTAACCCTAATTCGAATCACGGAGTCTGATGCTGAGGTTAACAACTTGAAGGTGATGATAAACAAAGTGATATCGTTCTTCTACCCCCAAGGTTTCCTCTTTCGATGACCGAGTCCGTCAACTTTTAGATGGACTGCCGAATCGGTGCCAGGAGGTAATTCATGGCAACATGAAGCAGGCGGTGAGTTTAACAATCGGGATTGTCAAGTCACTCTACCCCCAAGCCGACTTGGACATTGCAGGTGATGGCTTTGCGGTGACCTGTACTGACGAGGAGGGCTTGAAGCTCATGGAGGACTCTGCTTTGACGGCTGGCCGTATTTTAGACATGGTCCCGGTACATATAGAGTAGTAGCGGGACAACTCTTAATGTTGCATTACCATGTCTGTAAACTTTTTTAATATCTTCCTTCATGTAATGGCTTTTGTCATAAATTGAATTAAGTACTGGCCGACTGAAATCTTTCACGTACAAGGTTTTGTATCTTTTTATTGTGAACTTAGAATAATGCCGGATGTCTGACTCAACTTTATTACAATAAGATTTTTTGTAATTTTAAAGAAAGAATTGAATGCGACATTTATGACAGACGGAATTTTTGTGTTCAATGCAATTTTAGCCGTCAATCTACCTTGCCCATTTGTCGACTCACATAGGTCATCCATGTTGATAATATCTGAGTCCAATTGCCTGAGTGAGTGGAAATGTAGCCGAGTCACTCGGATTCTCTAATAATGTGTTCCTAATTGAATCGTACCATATTAAGCTAAGTCGCTCGGTTGAGTCGGATATGTCCTGAATACTTTGTGAGTGGACATATTACGCTAAGTCTATGAATCACGATCCCTATGTTATACGACAAAGGTCGGACAGGTTCGTCCTGTATATTGTGCCATTGATCTAGGTTCACGTGATAGTCGGACATGTTTGTTGATACATGTGATGTTGTCCCAGACAGATGACAACAATTAATAGACAGCAGAACAATGCAGCACATATAGCATGTCATAGAACAATATCATATAGCATGTATATTGTTCAACACCATTAATTACAAATTAACATAAATCTATATCTGAGTTCAATTGTCCGAGTGAGTGGAAATGTAGCCGAGTCACTCGGATTCTTTAATAATGTGCTCTTAATTGAATCATACCATATTAGGCTAAGTCACTCGGTTGAGTCGGATATGTCCTGAATACAACCATCTTTCTATTCCTTGACTGGTAATATCTTTTTCGAGTCCCTCATGCGTCTATCCTTGTTCAGAATTCATAAACATCTCGTTCAACCATCCAAAAAAAACTCCCATTCCTTTACGCTGATCTGTTCGCCTTCACCTCCAGTTGCCGGTTCCTAAGTTGGTGTTCCAAATGGATTTTATCATTTCTGCAATCCTTTGTGAGCTGATCACTAAATCCATAAATTTAATCATCAGCAAAATCTCCAAGCCGGCGACGCTGGATCTGGAGGATAGCCTACAAAAGGCTCTTCTCCAGGCTCAGGTCATAGACGATGGGGCGATGGGGCGGCATGTCACAAGCCGTGCCGTGCTCCTCCAACTGGACATGCTGAGAGAGGCCATCTATCTGGGCTATTACACGCTTGACACTTTCATGTACCAATCTCACAACAAGGATGAAGCCAAAACCCAGGCGTTGAGTCATTCTTCCCCCTGTCGAAAATAAATTCTCTGAAAGCCTTCTGTTCCTCAAGTAGCAACACACATATTTTTGAACAAATGGAAACCTCACTTGATTATTTGACCTTCATGATCATTGATGTGAAGGAGTTGGTTGTTTTCTTATTGAGCTACCCTTGCATGTATCCCCAGCCTTATAGCATGCATCTCCTGCGGGGCAACTGCATGGCTGGCCGCCAAATGGAAGCACAACATGTCATCAGCTTCCTGTTGCACACACAACCTTATGGTACTGAATACTTGGAGGTTCTGCCAATTGTCGGTCCTGGCTTAGTCGGCAAGATCACCCTTGTTGCTCATGTTTGCAAGGATGAAAGGGTCCGTACTTCTCAGAAATCTACTTCTTACATGACCGTGATTTTGCAAATGATGAGCTGGTTACTTTCGTCGAAGGATGTGCAATGAAACATCAAAGTCTTCTATCAAAGTCAAACAAACACAGGGGGGTGCTGTTTGTTCTTGAGTTAGTTGGGGATCTCAGTGAAAATGCATGGAACATGCTGTATTCTGCTTCTAAACAGTGTTTGCCAAGAGGTACTAAAATCATAGTCACGAGCCGGTCTGACCTGATGAAGAAACTAGGAACAACTGGAGCAGTAACACTAAAATATCTTACCCATGAACCATTCTGGTATTTCTTCAAGACACTTATGTTTGGCAGCACATATCCAGAAATGCACCCAAGGCTTGCATACCTGGCCATGGAGATAGCAACGGTGCTGAATAAGACCTTCCTTAGTGCAACCAGCATTGCCTAGCTGCTGAGAGAACATTGAAATCCAGTTTTAGAGGAAGGTTCTGGTATTCCGGAGAGGATTGATCTAGAAGCATGTCTTCAGATTCGGTGAACATTCATTTGATCTTATGGACCCAAACAGAATTATTCGTCACAGGAGAATGGTTGTACCTTCTCAAGATTTTATCGTTTATGGCCCACGTGAATGCTCCTCAGTGGAGGAGGTCCCAAAGATAAATGATCATGACTTTTTGTACGGAACCGTTAAGTGTTCTGGAAAGTTTGATTATCTGTTGTGGAAATCTCATTTGCCACCTTACTATAGCTACATCTCTACTTGCGATATTCAAGAGCAAAAGTCTCTGACGGTCAAGAGGAAGTGCTCTATGAAAGATGGAGTCGCACTTTATTGATTCTATCACTGCCAGGATTATTTGGAAGGATAGGTGAATATGTTTCATAGGGTGCACAGTTACAGCACTAGCAATAATTGGTTAGACCTCTATTTAGTTTTTTTGGTACCTTTTTGTGACAAAGTACTTGGTTATTATTTATCAATTGTAAGCCTGCTACCATCATCCATCCAGTCATTTGAAAACACGACATTTTCTATTGAATCTGTAGCCCAGCACATCTCTTTCCATTTTCCCAAACTGTATAATCTGCAATCAGGCTCACTGATTCATTTTTTTTTGGAACAAATGGCTGGTTCAGTTATTTGTTGTTTGTGAGAGTTTATATCAGGGTTAACAAATTCGGTGATATTTAGACACCAACAAATTTGGCAGAATCGGGCAGGTTTGGATTTTGAAATCCAGCCAAATTCAGTCGATTTTGCTGAGAAATCAGCCCAAATTAAATTAGGATTCAGTGGGGCCGAATTTTCCCCGCGGTGGCCGGATTTGTTAACCTTGGTTTATGTGTGTGTGTATATATATATATCATATCTCCATTAATTCACCATTTTGTGTTGGTGGCTATAACAATGTTTGAGTCTGTTAGCATCCTGTGAGTGTGATCACCGTGACGTACCTGTAGAATAGTTCATTTGGATTGCTAATTTGTGTTCACTGCAGCTTGAGATGTGTGGCTGCCCATGTGTTGTTGATAGTCAATTCTCCACCAACAAATTAGGACAAAGGCACAGGATGGAACTGCTCTGTCTCACATTCACGCACTTCAGAGAGACTGTCCGCCGAATGGCTGGTTTTGCCAGTGGTGGTGAAGGTGAAGGTGAAGCCGATGACGGTGGAGATCGGTAAAGAAAGTCATGTCACTCCATGAATATGACTCAACTGAACAATGACATAAGTTACGTCTGGGGTTGATCTCCAATGGGCTTGGCCCACAAGGGACCAGGTCCACCTCCCTACCCTGATCTAGGGCAATCCCCTCAATCAAGGGGCAGTGGGCCCCACCGGCAGCCTATATAATGGGCACGTGAAACAAGGTTCACCCCTTCCAGAAAAAAAGAACACTACTCAGAGGGTCCAATCCCCTATGGCGTCACAGTGGTGGGATGTACCACTACTCCACGTCTTCCTCCTCTACACCGGCGCCACCTTCGGTTGGAGTCTGACAACAAAACCAATGGTATGGAACAACCCTACCTCGAACCCTAACTAAGCAGAGATTGAAGATCTACAATGATTCAACGAGTGAAACCCTGCTAGTCCAGACCCTAATCGATCCCTGCACTTACACATCTAACGTTGGTACCAGAGCACAAGTTTAGCGTTTGGCTAAGCTAGGGTTAGGGTGGCATCGGAATCCCTAAGCCGCCACCACCATCAATCAGTTTCCTTGTCCTGCAGTAGGAAGGAGATGCTGATTGGTCAAGGAAATCAAAGGAGAATTGATCTGACATGAAAATTTAATCGGAGAAGTTGATTATTAAGATTTTAAGGTTGATAATAAGAGCGGTAAATGGGTACTGTTTTTGGTTATCTTAGAAACTTTATGCTTCCGCTATGACTAATTTTAGTCAAAATCAAGTTTGATGAGTTATCAAGCTTAATAGTGATTCTATCTTTAAGAAAAGTTATTTTGTCATTATTTCTGATCAAATTGGATCTGATGTAAAGATTCAATTAGAAAAGTAATTAAGTAAGTTTAGTAATTAGCATTATCATGAGATTTTGCAGAGAATAAGATTCATCATCGTATTTATTATGTATGATACCTATTCTTATCATAATATTCTAGCAGAAATGATTTTCATCTTCGTCATGATACAATAAGTGTGGTAATTGTTATTTTGATGACAATTTAGAAGTGGTTACAATTGTCATGTAACTATATTTTTGATGAGCATGATAATAATTATGATTGAATACTAAGATAGATGATTTATTGAGTTGATTCTAAGAACATTAATTCTACCAATTGGTAGAATAGAATCAAATATTATACTCAACCTGAGTGAGATATTTTATCTTCCAAACAACATTGGTGATAAATTTATCATGATTAGTTTTGTCATGCCCATAAGTATTATCGAGAATTAATTCTATATCTGTCCAACAGTGATTTAGAATTATACTCTCACAGTTTTTAGTTTTGCTTTTAGTCACTATAATTTTATCATCTGACCAACATTGATGATAATTTTATTATGATCGTGTATCATGATGAAATAAGTTGAATATGATGATAATCATATTTTGAGAACATGATAATTTTATCATCTGACCAGCGTTG
>VSTD030001138.1:0-13750 GCA_008808055.3 Sporobolus alterniflorus
TTTAGACTTGTAATGACATCTATATCGGAGACTTCGAATATGTTGAACAAGTATGTTGATCGATATGTGTGCATTGTTAATTATCATTTGGTTATGATTGTCACTTGTTGTCTATCTAATTTTGGTCAAAATATGGATTAAGTGCAGTCAAAATTTTGTTAAAATTTCATCAAAAACTATTTTTAGAATTATATTAAAAAATTTAAAATTATTTTCAGATTTTAAAAAGTCTATTCAAAATTCAAAAGTGTAATTATATTCAGAATTTTTAAAACAAGTCTATTCTTGTAATTACAAAGGAGGGTACAATCGTCTTTTCTATTGTGATTTAACAATGTTAAGTCCTTCTAACGGAATAGGGGCTGCTGCTTGCTTCATTTTAAAAAAATAGATCTGATTTTACAAAGTTGGAAAAATGGATCCTATTTTGACATTGGCTTTCAAAACAGGTTCTCTAACGCAATTGTCACTTATATAAACTACTTTCCATAAGTGGGTCGCCCTAACGTGCAACCTATCATGCGTTAGGATGAACCCGTGACCCCGCTGTCTTCTTCCTCCTCACACTACCCAATGGTCTTTGTCCTCGATCGTGAACTCCTCCGCCTTCTTCCTCATCGCGAGCTACGCCCCCTCCGACCCCACCCGCCGTTGGCCAACCATCTGCGACGTGCCTCCCCCCCGACCTCCTTTATGTCACCGACGATGAATTCTCTCAACCCCCCATCCCTAACCTCGACTCTCACGCTGTCGCCACCGCCGACGCTAATCCGTCACCCGACACGACGGCGATGCCCCCGTCGCCACACGCCACCATCCATATAGCCCCAGCTCCGTCACCACCACCATTTCCGTCACCCACCACACTTGCGACCGACGCGCGATAGAGTTCTGTAAGCTAATGTGGTAGAGCTAGCGTGGCGATCCGCCATTTGTAGACTGTTGTCTCATCACCATACAGCAGGTAACAATAATAATCGCGCTGATGTGTGGTTGTGTGGTGATGCACGGGATTAGCTAATCGGTAGGCGTGATTTAGCGGACTACGCATGCGATGAGTCGTAGCGAATTGATGCGTCCGATTAGCGTTTTGATGGATGGGGATTTGCAACAATCACATTTGCGAACATATTTTAGTCGGACGAATACCGTGTATACGTCACAGTAGGTCCCCACCTGCCGTGACCTGTAGCAACCTAGTACAGTAGGTTGGAGTCTTGTTGTGATTACAGCTCAGCGCTAGCGTATGTCATCGTGAGCACGGCGAGTCAAATTGCACGGAGACCCCTGGGTTACTGACTTTCTGACGGAAGGGGTTTGGTGGTGAGTCTCGCTTTATCCAGGACATTCGGAATGTTTTGACTCCTTTGCATTATTATTATTATTTTCTGATTTGACTTCTGCGTTCTTGGTCAATGTGAGATCATATTTTATACAAAAAGAAGGTGAAGTAAATCCTCCATATAGCATATGTTTCCTCTATGAGATAACAAAGAAAGCACTAACATCATGCTGCTATCTCAGGTGAGTGTGGGTAGCTCAGACCTAAGGTGACCCTAAGTAAATGTCGTTTTAACCAAGTAAAAGTCAAACATTTTTAGATTTGATCATCAATTTCTGTAAAATTTATATGATTTAACATCATGAGATTTATAATTTTAGATTCAGTATGAGACATTTTTTAATATATAATTCAAGCGTTGTAATTTTTATAAATTAATGGTGAATGATTAAAATGTTTGATTTTGGCTTGGTCAAAACATCATTTATTTGAGGACCGGGGAGTATGTCCTAAATACACTAGATCGACCTTTTCGTGGCTATACATGTGTGTTGCGACCACGCGTGATTAAGGGTTTTTTTTTTTGCATGGCCAGCTGATCAACGGCCTTGACTGCCCCATAGGCCATAACTCACTCATAAAGTCTGAGCATGCAGGATACGCATTGGATCCGGTCCAACGTCGCGACTTGTTCGTCTGTTGCTTTCATACGGCCCGCGCGCTATCAATCACCACCGCCTCCATCCTCCACTCGGTTTGTGATCATACGTCCAGACGACGCACTCATGAATGAGCACTGTTTCTCTCTCTCTCTCTCTCTGTTGTGCAAGCATTGTTGCTCTAGTGCCACGATGTTGGCCATGCCGAAGCAGGTGGCGATGGTGTCCGCCACGCGGCGGAGAAGCTTTGGTTGAGGGCCGGGGAGGCTCACTCTCCACTGTCCTCATTGCAACGGGTCGTCCAAGAGTGGCCGGACACTGGAATCCAAGGTGACAGTGTTTTAATTAATCTCAATTCAGTTCCAGTCATGCCAAGGAAGGGGATATGCGAACTGGTTTCAAGGCCAGAGTTGTCTAAGCGTCATCCTCAAATCACCTATAAAGATGCGTTTTTGAGTCAGAAATGTTCATGCCGCGCCAAGGTGTGGGGCACTGTAATCTACACCGGTGCGGGCGATGTTGAAGACCTGGTTTCGAGCCAAATTGGGACACCACACTGGGGGATTGATGAAGAGGAAGTCAGGTGGTGAGATCGTGGTGCATGCGCCACCAGTCAAGAGCTTGGCTGACCAAAGGTTCCCTCACGGAGGCAGAGCGTCACGTTCGATACTTAAGGAAGATGAGAGGTCTCTACTTCAACTGCCTCGCTCCAGGTCATGGTGTCACTTTTTTCCATGAGCAAACTCGTTGCTGGTCTTGTGGCCAATCTGGCCACATCTCCACCAAGTGTCCCTCTCGAAGCAGTTACAACTCTTCTATCCCCGCAATTGCAAAGCCGCAACAACCCGATCGTCATGTCTCACATCAACAACTCTCAACCTCTGACAATCTAGCTTCTCAAGCAAGATGAAGGTTTGTGCTTCAATTGCCTTGCTCAAGACCACAAAGTGGCTCAGTGTTGGAACCCCACTCGGTGTTGGCTATGCTATAGATTAGGGCACATCTCTTCTAGGTGCCCAACCCGCCTCCATGGTCGGCTTAGCCATGGGGAGCTCAACAAGGTGCAGCCCTCGAGATGTCGATGCTTTCCTCCGATGATGATGTGGCGCCCTGTTTGTAATGCCAACCAGGCACCCAACAAAGGGGAGGCTCATGTGTTGGGAATTCTGTGACCTTCTGTTGTTTCACCCTTTGGTCAGCAATTGAAGCTTGCTAAGGACCCAATGTTGCTTGAGGCTGTCCTGGTAACACAACATAAGTCCATGTCAATTGAGCTTCCTTCACCCGTGACCCCACTACACGCAAATTCGACTCAGACTCTAGGGCAGCAAGAGGACCAGACTCCATTGATGGTAAGAAGTGAAGCAACTTCAAAGCCTTGAGCAACTTCAAACATGATATGGTATATCCTCTATCTCCCCACATTCTGCAAAATACATCATCCGAGAGGGAAATAATTATTGGAAATAAAATAGACACACAACGTTACAGCACGAAGATGAAGAATAAAATTAAACTTCATAAATCATGCATCAAGGTGGTTCAGGATATGTTGACCAAAAGATGGATCATCATTAAGAAAGACAAGCAGCCGAGCAATATGTGCTTTAAGCAAATTTTGAACACCTGTAGGAAGCCTTCAAGTGCGAGAAGCATTGAAACAGTCAAGACATTGTCTGAGGTGGCAATGCTCATGATAGCATTCAGGAAGCTAAAAGAAGCGAATGAGAAGTGCAAGAAGGGAATCAACGACAAGCACGGTCCCAAAAAAGTACAAAATTGAAGAAGGATTGCATAATGAAACTGATTAGTCACTGCTCTAAATCATCAAGTAGTTCCCATGAAGACCTTGAGCTTTGTTGCTAGTGGTTCTCTGTTCTTTGATTTCCTTCGGCTTCTTCATAGAGTTGTCTTGCAGTTTATCAGGCATTTAGTTGTTGTTTCTGTTGTGTTGCAGTTTCTGTTTGTTGACTTGCAGTTTCTGTTTGTTTGTCCCAACCTGTTTGTTGGGTTTAATCATTTGTACCTTAGGTTGTATTGTATCCATTCTTTCTTCCTTAATGAATGACAGTGCTCCTGCCCTATTTTTTTAAAAGTGCCACTATGCGCTATTTGGTGCTATTTTATATTGTACTATAATAACCAAAAAGAACAAGAAACACAAAGGCTTCTTTCAGTTTTTTTGGTGTGGTACATATATACCCTGCCCAATCACAACATAATAGTATTTGTTAATGTGCAGTCAAAAACATTTTTTTGTTGTCCTTTTTTTAATTTGTAAAATTATTCCGAAGTGCCCATACATTGCAAAATTTACTCACTCCATCAGGATATAATGTGCATGTGCGGAATGACTCTAGATCATTTAATTAGAGCAGACAGTGTAATGAATGCACAGGCGAAACAATAGAGAAGCATGAAAAAACATGAAAAGAATTTATACGAGGATAAAGTAGACAACAAAGTGAATGATAAAATCATTAGTTCTATAGGTTATTAATGTGCAAATTGGTGCTTTAGACCATATCACATCCAAAGTGGCATTCCTTTGTGGTCTACAGAGTGCATTTTTTCAGATTATGAGGGCAATAAATAATGCACACAATAAATTATTATTTCGTTTCCCTAATAGATACCATTTTACCATTATAAGTTATATTTCATTATTGTTTCAAATTCGGACTGAATTTTTATCATATCGACAAAAATAAGAAATAATATAAATTCAAGAAAATAAGAATCAATACAGTATCATGGATCCTAAGATAGATTCTTGGAACTTCGCAATTAATGATTCATCAATATTTTTTAGAGATGAATAAACATACATTTATCTAAAAGATGGTTTAACATAGTGTATATATATATATGAATTGTGCATCATTCTTCGTGAGAAGAAAAGGACAATGAGCTCTAGCCAATGCAAGTCTTTTTCTTACTTCTATTTATAACTAGCAGCACAACCATTACATGCGACTTAAATTAATGTGGTATCGTCATGGATATCTCACTGATGCTATTTTTCTATCAACATTATACCTTTCATGAACTCAACATTTAATCTGTTGGCACCGTCATCTCTTTGCTCAGTTTTGTGTAAATTTACATATATTGTGATAATTGTTTTTGTAACGACAATGACTGGTAATTTATAAATATGCATTTGGGTATTTCCTAGGGTTAAGTACTAGATGAGCTAAGAAAAGTTGGCCGGGTGAAAAATCTAGGATTGTTTTGGAGCAAGCCATATCTAGCTATAGAAATCTATGAGTTTTCCATTGAGTGACTTTGCTATTATTTTAGATTAAAAATAGAAGTAAAAACACATCTAATCCAAAATTCGTGGTGAACCTTAGCTTATATATAGACGTGTCCAAACATGACCATAATTTAGCTCGGCCAAGCCACAAATTGACATTGAGAAACTAATTATTGGACTCTAGACCTCTTGGAGTATATTAGCACCATGTTTTCATTTTTACAAGTGGAAGAAGGTACTCTGATAGGTTTCCCGCCCAAGATAAAATGGTTGAACAAAGAAGGGTTTTTGTAGAAAAGGTAGGTTTGACAGTGTGCAAATGGAAGAATGGTCAGCCATTTGAAAGCAGCTGCTGCTATACTTCAGCAGTGACCGAAGACAGAGGTTTCTTGGGCAGCAAAATACTCAGGCTCTGCTCCAGGAGGTGGGGAGGGGTCCAGTCCGAGATTTCGATATATATATGAGATGGGGAGCAGTGACAACCCTGAGTTTGCAACACAGCAACAGCAAGCCGCATCTTATTCTAGCCAGTTCTAAAAATTTCTCTCAACTCCCAAAATCCTTGCTCTTCCTCTGTTCTCGACGAAGGTCTCTGTTCTATCATTTAGGCTTCAACTCCACGACCACCCAGAAACAGGTACCACACGTGGAGCTCTTTCAATTTCGGTCTTGTTTTGTCCTTGGTTTGCAACATGTAGGTTCCTCTGCAGAGTTTTTTTTTCACTAGAATTGTAATCTGGAGACCTCTAGCTGATATTCAATGAGTGCTGTAATGCATTCTTCGCCTGCGGGTCAATGTCGCCGCAATCTCTTGCTTGGTATCGCAACCTCAGTCTTTAACGAGCTCAGACTCTGTAGTCTCTAGATAGGAAATATCCGCATCAACATGTTCTGGTCATGAACCTTGAATGCAAGCTTTTCTGTTAGGTTGTGAAACTGCACGTTTTAACCACCTGGCTGCTCTTCCGAGCTCAGCTTTTTGGTTATGCTGCTGTGGTGCCAGCTGTGGAATTTCTTGGATGCTTTGGTCTTAGAGTCGTTTCTGCCGGCTACTTGTTTGTTCCAAGCAATTGATTCATTCCCCTCTCTGACTTTGACCATGTCATAGAGCTCAACTGCTCTGTTTCTTGTTGACACTGAATTTGCATAGCTGAAATTGTTTGTTCTCGTTGCAGGACAAGTAATTTTCAGTTTATGGGATTGTTCCGCAACGTTTGGGCTGATATTCTTGGCGTCGAGATCTCCAGCCCGAGGACGAACCACAAAGATAGCAGCACTACCATGGTGAACACAATCTGCCTTCCTTGTGATGTACACCAGAAGCGCAGCCTGATGCAGTCGTTGAGCTTCAAGCCGTGGGATACAGAGGAGCTAAGGCAGATCAATGTCCCCGGTGGTGATGACCGGAGGGATTCAGACGTTTCCATGGCGCCTTCAAGCCTCGGCGCCTCCTCCAGCCCCAAATGCGAGCTCGACGCGGCGGCGGTGAAGCTCCAGAAGGTGTACAAGAGCTACCGGACGCGGCGGAACCTCGCCGACTGCGCCGTCGTGGTGGAGGAGATGTGGTGGAAGGCGCTGGACTTCGCGTCCCTGAAGCACAGCTCCATCTCCTTCTTCAACAACGGCGACAAGCCCGAGACGGCGGCGTCGCGGTGGGCGCGGGCGCGGACGAGAGCTGCCAAGGTGAGGGCCGCCGCTTTACAGTTGTCCAACGCGTCACGACGCTCGTGAGATCGATGCGCCTAGCTGCTGACGCCAGGTTGTTCCTCGTAGGTTGGGAAGGGGCTGTCGAAGAACGGCAAGGCGCAGAAGCTGGCGAGGCAGCACTGGCTGGAAGCTGTATGTCACATGCTACTTAACCTCGGAGCTGAACACAAGTTAATTACTAGTAATGAGCTCTATTGAGATTGCTGCCACTGGTTAGTTTACTGATAGTGCTGCTGCTTCTGTGTGTGTGTTCCTTGACAGATTGACCCGAGGCATCGATATGGGCACAATTTACACATCTATTTTGATGTCTGGTCCGGGAGTGAGAGTACAGAACCCTTCTTTTATTGGTACTTACACCTGGACATTTTGTTGCTTGCTTTTGATTTTAGTCAGTTTGAAAATGAAGGCTAATGGGAGGGCCTTTTAAATTAAAATGACAGGTTGGACATTGGGGAGGGCAAAGAAGTGAACCTTGAGAAATGCCCCAGGAGTAAACTTCAGAGCCAGTGCATCAAGTACCTTGGACCAGTATGTTCTTGGACCCTAGTAATTTACATTAATCAAGGAAACGGATTCAAATACCTGTTACATGAGTAGCCGAGCATCAACAGATCATTTCTCCTGTGTTCTGTTCTGAACTGTAGAAAGAGAGGCAAGAGTACGAAGTTGTCCTGGAAGGTGGAAAACTTGTCTACAAAAATAATGGAGTTCTTGTGCACACTTCGGATGATTCCAAGTGGATTTTTGTGCTCAGCACAAGCAAGGCACTATATGTTGGCCAGGTAATTAACTAGGTTGTGATCTACAAACACACGCAGCCAGGCAGACAAATGCCACGTAACGTGGTTGTTTCGTCGGTTGCATTCTGCATGGCCCCTGAATCTTGTGTATGTGTTTGTTACGAACAGAAGAAAAAGGGGTCATTTCAACACTCGAGTTTTCTGGCCGGTGGAGCCATAACTTCTGCAGGGCGATTGGTTGTGAAAGAAGGAATCCTAAAGGTGTGTTGGTATTGAAAGATAACTCTCTGCATTCAGAAAGTTTACCTGATATGACTGACACTGTTGCTGAATTTAATCAGGCAATATGGCCATACAGCGGTCACTACCTTCCGACCGAAGAGAACTTCAGAGAGTTCATCCGATACCTTGAGGAGAGTGGTGTCGACCTCAGCAACGTAAAGGTATATGCTAGCAGATTTTACTTTAATCTACATATTGTTTTTTATCTTCAGAACTGTAATGACAAGTGAACGCTATGGTTTGGTTTGTTTCAGAAATCCCCAGTGGACAAAGATGACGAGTACCCTTTACTCAGCAAACCTGACGCTCTGTCCAACTCTGTTGTCTCCGACGACAAAGATCACAACGCTGCCTCTGCAACCGCCAATGAGCAGATGAGCGAACCTGAGGCTGGCGTGGACAGCCACCTCGTAACCGGCGATGGAAACATGAGTGAAGCAGAGGAAGATGACACTGACACCCACCCTGACTCCAGCGAAGAGGTGCACAGTTCATGGCAGCAGCCGGAGGAGGAGCCGACGACTCCGGTGAGCGGCGGCGCTGACGGCGTCAAGAACCACCGGACATGCCGGTGGTCGACGGGCACGGGCCCCCGCATCCGTTGCGTCCGCGACTACCCGCAGGGCCTCCAGTCCAGGGCGCTGGAACACGTCAACCTCTCGCCGAGGCTCGCTGGTTCGCCGTCGAGGAAGAGGGACCCGGTGCCATCCCCCCGCCCCAGCCCGGCGATGATCCTGTCGCCGACGCTAGCCTCCATGGGCTTCCAGCCTCCGACCACGGTGTCATTCACTCTCCCTGACATCAAGAGGAGCAGGTTGCAGTGACCAATTTTGTTGTTATTATTTCATTGTTTGCCTGAGCATTATAGTGTCCAGGAGATGAGAATAGTAAGCTAGACAGATATTGCTCACTGGCCAGTGAAAAATTGCTGCTATACCATTTTAGTTGAAATTTTTTGGCCCTCAGTTCCTTTCGGTTTGAAACATAGCCCATTCCATCTCGATTGGTTAATCCTACATTGAAATCCGGCCCGACGAGATACCCATTCGGTTAGACTTTCCTCCCTGTACGAAACTTAATTCTTACGCGTAGGGATGAAAACGGTCCAAACAAATTCCAAACCATTTTTGGATCTAATACCATTTTATTCTTATCATTTTTGAAATGGTTGGAATTTTTTTGGAATCAGATCGGAAATGATTCCGGGTAGATCAGAATCAGAATTGATTTGGATCAAATTCCAACCAAATTCCGTATTACCATATTTCATTGGAATTATTCCATATTACCATATTTCAAACAATTCAGAATAGCTAAGCCAAGGTGACTAGAAGTGGCCCAAGGCCCAGCTGCCCTGCGCAACCCTAAAGCCTCACTGGCTCGCTCCCCACTCCCAGGCCCCTGCCTCCTGCTCCTGAGTCCCGGTCATCGCCTCTGGCCTCTGCTTCGACTCTTCGAGCAGCAGCCAACCACCCAACCAGCCACACTCTTGATCCACGCTGCTCCCCGTCGCCAGTCACCACCCACCGCTCCTGAGTCCTAATCCACACTGCTCCATTCGCCAGTCGCCACCCATCTCTCGTCATCAGTCAAGTTTCTTAATATTCTGATCTAAGCATGAAGGGAGGAGGAAAAGGTGAGCAATCGATTCATGGCTTAGCCAAGTTGCTCTTCGGACCGTCGCCGCCACCGGCTGCCCTTGGCAATGGCAGGATGAAGACATCTGCGAAGCGTAGTCAACCGAAACCAAATGCTCGAGGTAAACTTTTAGCTTGTAGGTAAATTTGCACTAGCTATCTAGCAGCAGCCAATGATAGTAAAACAAAATTTATTGTATCTGTAGGTTTCAAGAGCAAGACAAGTGATGCATCGGGAAGTTCGATTAGCAAGGCTAATGCTGCACCTCAATCATCTTCTACACATGCTTCAACTACAATAGCTGATCTTGGTAGTGGAAATCCACATCAAACTTCACCACCTCCAACTACAGCTGACACTAATGTCAGTGTCGCACAAGCAGAGGGGCAAGAGACTAATGGAGGTGAAGAAGATGATGTTATTATACTTGGTGAAGACCCTTTATCCAAATGGCAAGAGAGCAAAGCGATGCACATCACAAGTATGGAAGTAATTTGATAAGGAGACCATTGAAGTAGAGGTAGATGGGCAGAAGTATAATCAATTGTGGGTGCGTTGTAAGTTCCTGCATTGTAGGAAAGAGTATAGAGCTGAGAGTGGTAAAGGAACTACTGGGTTTTGGAGCCACTTGACGTTAGCACACATCACATTTAAAGGGCAGAAGCAACTCAGTGTGGCAAAAGATCATACCAAGAATAGTGTTGTTATTGAGCCTTACTGGTATGATTCAGGAGTTAGTTTAAAGAAGCTGTATTTGGCAATTATCATGCATGAATATCCCTTCAACATAGTTGAGCATGAGTACTTTGTTGATTTCATTAAATCTCTACATCCTAGCTTTCCTATCAAAAGTCATGTCACTGCTAGGAAAGATATCATGGACATATATTTGGAAGAAAGGGATAAATTGCATGCTTATTTCAAGAATGTTAGTTGCTGATTTAGTGCAACCATGGATATGTAGACATCATGTCAGAATAAGTCATACATGGTTGTCAAAATTCAGAAGAGAATTATGGGCTTCTTTTATGTAGAAGACAACCATATTGGTCAGAAATTATCATTGACCTTCATAGAATTGATGGTTTAATGGTATGTTGAGAAGAAACTATTTGCATTGACTTTAGCGAGTGCAAATGAAGTGGCAGTTCATGATATAATCGCTCACCTAAATGACAATCAATCTTCTTTAGTATGTGAGGAGGGTCTATTTTTTCATGTGAGATGTGCATGTCATATACTGAATTTGGTTGCTAGAGATGGCATGGCTGTGATTTCATGAACAATTGAGAATATTAAGAAACTTGTACTAGTTGTGAAGGGATCTCCATTGCAATGGGAGGAGCTCATGAAGCGTGCTGCAGAGTGTGGGTTAGATATACATCAAAGGGGATTGCACTTGATGTTTCAACGAGGTGGAATTCAACCTATATGATGTTGAGGGATTAAAAGTGCTTCTAGACCCCTAGTGGATTTTGGTGTATTGAATGACAACTTGATTAAATGACTAATATCATTTGTTAAGTGTATAAACAGATTCTAAATGGAAAGTACTAATGAATTCATTGATATATCTCTTAGAATACAATTATGGATCAAATGGAATTATATGATCAATATATGATGTCAACCAATGGATAGTTTTATATTGAAGAATCTATTTCAAGTCAAGCAAGAAAAGTATATGAACAAGAAGAAGTTGAATATTAACTTGGTTCATCACTTGTGGCTTGATTTTGACCAAGGAAGAATTGATCAAGTGCTACTTCTATGTATTAGATATCTATGGAAGCAACTTGATCATAAGAAGAAAGTTTTCAAGAATGAGTCTATGAAAGACATGAAGAGATGTGTGAGACATGATGGTAGTTAAAGAACAATTAACAAGGACTTTACCACGATGAACCATGCATCGGAGAAGAGAAGCTGGAGTCTTGGTGTCGAGGTACCGGATGTGATGGAGAAGGGAAGTGGATGTTTGAATCCGAGTTATCAAGCAAGCCATGAAGAATCACATATCTAAGTGTCAATCTTTATTAAATCAAGATATAAAGTGATTTGGAGATCAAAATTAGAAATTGATCATATGGTTTGAAGTATCCCAAGTCACAACCTCCTAAGAGTCAATACCAAAACAAGATAAAGTGTGAAAATCCTCATGAAGTCAAAAAAAGATGAAGTGACAATAATCACCTTGTGCAACCTCAAGTTGAAGAAATGTATTTTATATGTAATATTGAGTATAGATACGCTGCTCTATCAAGAGGGATGCTACATAGATTGTCAACAAAGTCTCATGCTCAATAAAAGCCTAAATACCTAAGTGAGATGAGTAAAACACAATGATCACACACTCCACATCTTACTGAACCAGGGAAAACCAAATGGTCCGATTTCCCAAACCAGAGGGCCCGGTTTGGACAGATGAGCTCCAACGGCTAGTTTCTAAATATCGGATGTTCTGATTTTTACTGGCTAGTTTCCAACGGCTAGTTTTTGGGAGATAAGTATAAAAGCTTTCTTCCTCCCTCCTTTGGAGATTGTTGGTGCCACTCACGAAATACACTCATCCTAAGCCTTTGTGAGCTCTCCCCAACCCCTCTTTGTGAGGATCTTGTGATTTGTGAGAAAACTTAAGTGGTGGGTTGAGAGAATCCTCTTTGTGAGCACTTGAGCATTTGAGCTTTGTGAATCAATCTTTATGTCATTTGTTACTCTTGGAGGTGAAGCCTCCTAGATGGCTAGGCGTCGCCCTAGAGCTCCCAAGGTTGTGGTGAGCCGTGAGAAAGTTTGTTAAGGTCTACTTCGCCTCCGAAAGCAAAGAAGGAAGAGCTAGTGAAGTGAGGAAAGCGGTTGAAAGAGTCTGGGCTTGGAGTTGGTATTTGGTGGGCAACTCAAGCTACCTCAACGGAGACGTAGGTTTCACGGGTGGTGATTCTGAACTTCGGCAAACAAATCCTCGTGTCAATTATTTGGTTTAACTTCTTGTGTTCTTGCTATCTGAATTGCTTGAGTGACTAATTATCTCTATTGATTTTTTATGTTGCATAAATAGATTGTTGTATCTCAGGTCAATTCCTTGAAATTAACCTTATATGCAATTTTGAGTAGCTCTAAGTTAATGTTGAACTCATCGGAACTTTCCACAAGTTTCTGTCCTGAGAAAACCAGAGTGTCTGGTTTGCTAAATTGGACTGTCCGGTTTTAGAGTTTGAGTTCCTGAGTAGATTCTTTGTGAATCTACTTTTAGAGGTTCTCCGGGTTATTGCTATAGCTTTCCTTTATTTATAAAGTGCCTAAAAATTAATTGAGTAGATTTTGTGGTTAACTCCCTGACAAAATCAGACTATCTGATTTGCCAAACTGAACTGTCCAGTTTTTGCAGTTCTAATTCCGCTATAAGTTTTGTTAAATTTTAGAATCACCTATTCAACCCTCTCTATGCGACATCAAGAGACTTTCAATTGGTATCAGAGCCTAATATCCTTAATTGGCTTAACCGCTTGGAGAAAAGATGATGTCGCTTCCTTGCATAACCATTCCTTCGGTGGAGGTACCCCATTTCGATGAAAATGATTTTGTATCATGGAAATCTCAAATGTCTTTATATTTACGTGAAATGAATCATCAAGTTTGGTGGATGGTAGATATAGCCCTTTCTCATACCTTAGATGATTGTCCTCAAACACAAGGGCAAAAGAAATGTCTATATCTTGAAGCTCAAGCATCTAATACTTTATCTAGTGCGTTGAGTGCAGAAATAAAAGATGAGATTGAAATGGAGTACTTGAGCAAATGTATGGCTCAAGCAATAGCAAAAGATCATCATCAAGTGCTCCAGAAAATATATCATCATCTATACATTGTGATCAAGATCAAGAAGAGTAATCAAGTGTTCAAAAAGAACTAAATTATGCCAGTCTAGGAAAATCGGATGGTTCAGTTTTTCAAACCGGAGGTTCCGGTTTTAGCAGAACAGAAAAAGACTTGTATGAAGAAGATGATTGCTCTACCTCAAGTTCTGACATTAATGACGATGATGACACAGATGATGATTATGATGAACAAGAGCTCTTGGTGGAATTTAGGAAACTCATAAGCAAGCATATAAAATTGCAAAAGAGACATGAACATCTCCTATATTCTCATAAAGAACTTATTGACTCATATGCATTGCTAG
>VSTD030001139.1:0-13749 GCA_008808055.3 Sporobolus alterniflorus
GGCCGCACCTGCGCCGGCTGCAAGCAGCAGAAGGCTGCCGGCTCCGGACACGAGTAGCTGCCGCCTCCCTGCAGCTGTCGGAGCTGAAATGATGGTCTTTATTAGAGGCGGAAGCGGGGCTGCTCTGCCGGCGATCGGTGGCGGCGCGGGAGGATGCATGGGTAGGGCGGAGGCGCTCTGATCGCGTGCCCACCACGTCTCGTCGTGCAGACGAAGGGAGCGAGGGAGGAGAGATAAGGTTTCAGAGGCTGCTTGAAACGTTAGCTGTTTACGAGCGGCTCAGATTTGTTCCAAGGAATGGTCGGCTCAAGTCCAAGATAACTGTTGCGTTGACCATGCATGAAAGATGGGTGGGGCACACGGGCTATGTTTCGTGATTTTGTTTCTAATTTTCTTTTTGCAGAAAGCAATAACAAGAATGGTGGCTAATCTTGGTCCACAGTTTGCCGGGACTTTCAAATACACCAACGGCCCCTTATTAGCCGAGTCAAATCAAACAATGGGCATATTTCTTTTAATGGATTCGTATTAAGCATATATTTTTCTTTTTCAAAACAAATGCAGTTTCTTTACTGCAGAAGACGGTCGTAGCGAGGCATCTTTTGTGTCGAGAGAGAATCGTGTTTTTTCCTTTGTGGAGACGCTTCCAAAACTGAAAAGGCGTACACGTCGTTCTAACAGAAAGGGGGAAGATGTGTGTCAAGTAAGAGCAGACGTACACACTCACAGACAAGATACACCTACATATCTTGTTGCCATGACACGATTCTGACACTGCAGATCAGGAAAAGCGATGGCTAACACGCCACACCAGGCTCAAACGTGATAAACGACGTACAATGCTTTTGTGAAACTTGCAAACAAAACTAAGGGTGATAAAAGCTACTTGTCTACATAATCCTTCCAACGACAAATAAACCTCCGCAAACAAACCTGGTCTGTTTGCCATATTTGCAGCATCGGCGCCCGCGGCGACCTGCTATTTCGCCCTGTTGATTTTTGCCTTGTGAATCTCCTATAAGATTGTTGCGTTTCAGAAGGTGTACTAGTAACTCATAATAAAGAAAATCGCATGTAGGATACTACAGAAAAATGGTAAATCTACTAGGGTCCGACGTTTTGATTGAAGATTTGCTGCGCTGGTGCCTCCCATAACCTTCTTCTTATCTGAACAATTTGGTGTGGGTATGAACCCCCAATTAAATGATAAATTAATGCTACGCTTTTGCAGGCACGACATCCAATCTGCTGTTATTCAAGTAATGATTATGCATCAATTTGCTAATACATATGTTTCTAATGCATGTCCTATTGCTATGATACATTCTAATACATATCTCAAAATATGGCATCATCAGGCCCAATATGGGGCGACTCCTCAAGGCAAAGACTGGCCCGGGTCTGCAGTCATAGATGTTGGGACTATTGACTTGGTACAAAAGGATGTCATCAAGGTGAGAGAATTCTCATGCTACACTAATCCCTCCATCCTCAAATATTTGTCACCATTTAGTTTATTTTTTAACTAAAAAATGACAAATATTTAAAGACGGAGGGAATATATCTGTGTAGCATGCTATTTTCCAACTTTACAGAAATCACCCGGGACTTTGTTGAATGCAGGTAATAGATCCAATATGTTGCATCAGAGGAAAAGTGACTGCTTCAATTCTCTTCTGCTAGCTACGGGCTACAGGAGCACTGCAAACATGTGTCTTAAGGTATATTCACATGTACATCACCAGTCATCAATTAGCAGCCAAGTGTTAAGGATACAATATTTAGAAGCATTTTATTTTTCCTTTCTGAATTCTTCCAGTGGGGTGGATAACTAAAAGTATCTAAAATGTGATCCACCTGCACAGGTACAAAAAGCTATGTGAAAGCTAGGGACTTCTGTTTTTAGCTTAACTGAAAATTAACTTATTGAACATTATTATTACAAATTGAATTCAATTTATTCAGAATATAATGTTGCCATGTTCTTACAAAGCATATGCGATTAACACAATGCAGAATGGAGAAAGCTTCCTGAATGAAGAAGGTATGCCCAAGAGGGACTTCCCCAATCATTGGAAAGGTGAAAATGGCATTTACTGTATTGGGCTAGCGATGAGAGGATTGGCTGGTGTTTCTTTTGATGCTAAGATGGTTGCTGGGGACATCAAATCCACCATAGATTCAATGCATGGAGCAGTTTTAAACATCTTCCTTGGAATTACTGTGCCGGTCTAGCAGTTATATCGGGTGCTACTTCTTTTCCCTTGTTCCAGTGTGGAATTTCAATAAAACTTTGTTAGATAGTATGTTTGCCTATGTTTTCTAGCATCAAAGGTACTATGTGTTGGCTTTATTAATTCTAGTGTGTGATCATTTTCCTGTGTGTAATAATTTAGTTCTTTGAATGGTATTATGTGCTTTTATTAATTCTAGCATGTTGTTTCTTCATGTCTCGAGCTTTATCTTAATGCTCCCCTCTCTAGGATTGCATATATTCTACTGCCTATGTCCCCAAATATTTTATGTTTGATTTTTTCTATATTAACTTTGACCACTCATCATATTCAAAATATAAAAAAATCAAATATATACTTAAAATACATTATGTAATAAACTATAGTTAAAATAAAAATAATTCTAATTTTTTTGAATAAGATGAATGGTCAAAGTTAATATAAAAAAGGCAAACATCAAATATTTGGAGACGAGGGAGTATTTACCTTTTGATACTGTTTTCAATTGCTGCAACAAATGATGATTTGTTAAGTTTTATGACACGCATGCAGTACTAGAAAATTATGAACACCTTTAATTCTTTTCTCAAAATCGATGAAAGCACTTTTTGTTGGAAACTTTATGGTATGTGCATGTTTCAAAACCATTAGGAAACATATATGGTTTGTTTTGCCAAAAGCGTAAATGTCAAGATGCTAGAAAGTGAGCGGAATGACGCCGCCTATGGAAATCATGAGTCCAAAATGGATCAAGCACGATTAGGCAAAACACAAACCAAAGATCGAGCTCATTTATATGCCACATAGCTTCTGATATCACACCAAATTACTGGCAAGGGACAGAATAATTTTGACTATTGCTAAAGCTGAGTAGAGTATTTCAAAATGAATGTGTTCGACATCAGAATCAGATTCAACATGATGTCTCATTTGACGGTAGGATGCGCCTTAATTCACAACTCACCGTGATTCGCAACTCAGAGTCGGTCTGGAATATTCAATGGTGTGCACGTATGTTAGCCTGAAGAAGAGAAAGAGATGACCCCCATCTACTACATTTAGATGGTTTCTGCATGCACCAAGTTTAGGAATAAACAACGCATCAGGACATCAATGAACTACTCCCTCCATCCACACTTAAATTGTTGTTGTTGAGTTATTGAGTTATGTTTGACAATTTGTCTTAAAAAAAATAAAAATCATCATATATTTTGTTATAATTTATTTTATCAAAAAAGCAAATTAAACTATGACTTATAATTTTATATATTTAAATTAATATTTTAAATAAGACAAATGATCAAACATATGACAAAAAGTCAATGTTAGACAACAATTTAAATACAGAAGGAGTATGTTGTTGAGGATGTGTGTCATGAGAGGTGAAGAAGGAGGGAACTGAACCTTGTCGGGTTGCCAGACGATAACAGTGAGGTTTTAAGACAACTATAGAACCTCGAGCAGAAATACGTAACCGATCGGGTTATATCACGGAAGGTTAACAATATGCATCATACAACACCACGAAAAGAGGACTTGTACCAACTCAATTCCTGCCGAGTATAGATTGTTGGAAATAAGTAGACTTTATAGATTAAAATAATTCCTAAAACAACAACACCATGCATAATAGAAAATCTACAGAACACAAACAAGAGCAATTATATATAGTAGATTAAATCTTTTTTTGCGAACAGAAATGAATTCATATTGCAAGAACAGTACAAACCCATTTGACGCAAAGAACCCTAGAAACTAAGGAAAATACAAAACACAACCTACCACAAACTTCACCTAGCACCGGAACTCTCCGCCGATCACCGAACCTCTGAGAAAAGCCGGAGAAGCAACAGACGAAGACTCTGGGACTAACTCCACATGCCACAGCCGAAGAGCAACTCCACGCTTTGGAAATACCATAAGAGTCAACGCCATGACCACAACATGACACACTTTGACCGATGAACGGCCATCGGCTATTGCCGCATCGGCGATGACAATGGAAACCACACACCGGTGCCTCTGACCAAGAAAGCAACCCATATGCAGCAACTACGCCAGCCATGGAGACAGACACAGTACAAGATCCCCAAACACGGGGCAAAAGATCCAATCCGCACACAACGGCAAAAGACCAAGCAAACCTCAGCCCCTTGCCGAGACGGATGACCAAAAGGCTTGAACGCCGACCACCGACGACAGCACCGGAGCCGCTACCACCGGAGAAACGCTAAAACAAGCTAACCCTAGGCGAGGCCGTCACCGGGGAGTAGAAGCTAGAAGACTTACATCTACAGCTATACACCGTCCTACCGTCGAGGAGCCGGGCTCCCCTCCACACTCCGCTGCCCCCAAGGGCCAACGGGGGAGAGGGGGCCGGCGGATCGACAGGAGGAAGAAGAAATTGCCCTCGAGTCGCATGTGGCTACTGTAGAGGGGGGAAGGAAAGCAACCTCACTCTCTCTCTTCGTATGATTGATTAGTAGATTAAATCTATCTCATGCATGTATAGAAAACTCATCGTCACTTATATAGAGGATTTCTCCAGCGTAGATGGCGATGAGTTGCATGTTTGATGAAGACAATAGACATTTCACATTCAATAGGGAGCAGTTGCACGAACGCTTCCAAAAAACCAGATTCACTCCCAACCCGTGTAGATTCTTTAGTGAGACGTGGTTCCCGCACGTCGGTGACACATCGACAAGAGGGATGGAGAAACCTGACGAATGTGTGGCACTTTATTGTTTTTCTTGTGTGTTGATACTTGAGGATTACCTCTCTATTTATAGCTATTTTGATTCCAAATATCTGCATGCAAAAATATTGGAAACTGACTCACTCACGATCTGCGAGATCTAATCTGTTACGATTCCCTTACTTTACATGCAAGTAAAGTCCGATTAGGTTCGACATCCCCGATTAACTCCTCCATCTTGCGATATTATAGCACCTAGCTAGTTGGAGCATGGTGTCTGGAGTGGTCATTACTTGGGGGCGTCATGTGCATCACGGGCGTCGGCGTCCCCCTCAGTGTTGTGGTCGCGTCGCACGCAACTGGTGTTGGCGCTGGACTTGGTGTTCGCTGGTGGTTGTCGCTGCCTTTCTCCCCGATATGCGTGAAGACCTTCTCTTCTTTCAAATCCACCCTGATGGGGATGGGCTCAAGTGAGGTCCCCAGGCTCAACTCCACTGAGGTGCTCCTAGGAACTTGGTCGACATTGATGCTCAATGAGTAATAGCCGGTGCCACCACTCTGTGGGTCAGTGGGGGACTAAATTTTGATTGCATTGCTTACCAGAAATAGCAAGGGTTGTTCTTCTTCATCTTGCGCCACATGAGCCTTGCCCTTCTTGGGCTTGCTCCAACAATCCTTGGCCCAATGCCTCTTTTTACTGCAATTTAGGCAGCAAATTGGCTCGCCGTAAGAGCCTAGGTTAGCTTCATCCTTGCCGTGTGATTTGCTCTGCTTCTTCCCACTTTTGCCGCTCCCCCATCCATGTCCCTTGCCTGAATTCTAGCGCTTCTTGATCCGGGTGGCCCACTCCTCCTCAGTGAGGAGAAGCCGACCATGCTCGTCGACAGTTGTGCTCGAGTTCTTCTTCCTTTGCTCCACATTTCGCAGATGCCCGGTGACCTCTTCAATGCTAAGATTTTCCATGTCGAGTCTCAATGGAAATTGTGACTTGCTCTAGCGGTTCGGGGGCGACATCGAGAATCTTCTTCACAATCTCACCCTCTGTGATGCTCCCACCGAGGACCGTGATGTTTTTGGTGAGCCTAGTGATTCACATTGAGAAATCCTGAACACTTTCTCCTCCTTGAACCAGATCTCAGCCAACTCCTTGCGGAGCTGCGCCGCATTGGCCTCCCACACCTTCTACACACCAACCCAGTGAGACCTGATCGCCTCCCAGGTAGACTGAGTGGTGCGCTTGGTTGCGAGAGATGCAAGCATCTCAGGCGGCACGATTCGGAGTATGGTGGCCAGTGCTAGTCTGTCTTTCCAATACTCGATGACGTCTTCCTCCTCGGGCTCGATGGCATGGCAAATCCCTTGTGCATGCATGTTCACCTTAATCAGTAAGGACCACTTGTTGTAGTTTGCCCTTTTCAGCATTGGATACTACACGCTTGTTTGATGACCCGCTTGATGATGACTCACTGCTCCAGTGGGCTGCTGCCTCTTGGCGGTGGCGATGGAGACGCTGGTCGGGTACGGCGTGGAGGGGGTGTGTGAGCCAGTTCAAGGTGCCTCCCGGACACATTCATCTTTGTCAGAATAGATCACAGCTCTGATGCCCATTGTTAGTTCGCAACTGGGACGAGTCTCCGGAGAGAATAGCGATGGGCAATTGCTCGAACGATCGTGAGAGAGTGGATTGGTGTCGTGAGAACCGAGCGATTTTTTTGTTTTTTCATTGCACTATATAAGGAAAACAACCTATTGCTACTTGGCCACTTGGGCCACAACGCACACACACGACGCTGGATGTGGGCGTGCGCATGGTGCGCAAAGCGAGCGCACGACGTGCTGAAATCAGTCTCCACACAACGCACTCTCTTCTGAGCACTTTACAAATTAACTTGACTCCTAAGTAATGTAAACAAACGAAAAACGATTATAAAATGTGCAAGGATTATCTAACAGATATCTTCTAGATCAGGTATTCCTAAGCCCCCCAAACTTCTTTTTCATACAAATCAGGTGCCAATTGGCTAAGTGTAATTTTTTATGTCCCTCGTAATCATTCCAAAAACAATTACCCATATGAGAGTTAATCAGGTCTAGGACCCATCTAGAAAATTTGAAAAGAGGCAAAAGGTAAACACGAATACTTGCCAAACAAGTTTTGAACAAGATCTATCTACCAGCTTGGATTAGAAGTTTACCTCTCCAAGAGCTATCATCTTAATTATTGTATCAACTAACGGTTGAAGATCTTCTCTACTGAGTTTATGATGATGTAGAGATATTCCTAAATATTTAATAGGGAAAGTCTCGGCATGATACCCAAAAATATTTGCAAAACTAAGAATCTCCTCATTATCTAAATTATTGGGACCCGGTTCACTTTTATGATAATTAACTCTCATGTCAGACATAAGCACAAAGCAAGGATCCATTTTAAGTTTCCTACAAATCTTGTTGGCATGACACGATTCTGACACTGCAAAAGAGATGGCTAACAGGCCACACCAGCTCAAACGTGCCAAACGATGCTTATCAAAAATGCTTTGTGATACCTGCAAACAAAACTAAGGGTGACGTAAGCAAACGTGGTCTGTTGTTTGTCATATTTGCAGGTTCCATTTCAGTGTACAAACAAAACTTAAAAACAAAGTAATGCTTTGTTACGTGGTAGGCAATACTAATCCATTTACACATTTATCTCAAAATTGTTTTCTGCACCAAACCAGAGTACACGCCCATGTGATGTGCGTGCCATACACACCCAGTACAGAACAACAAAAGGGGCTTTGCAAAACTTGCAAGTAACCACGCGAAGAAATTGCACGTCAGACTGATCTATGTAAAATTGTAGCGAAACTTGTCACCTACTCCAGCGAAACCAAAGTTCATTCACGAAGGAACCACACTTGTTTAGTGGGATGGGGAAGGGTGTTGCACTAGCTTGTGCTGACAAGTTATATAGGAGAATGTTAGGTGCGGGCAATGACGTAAATCCACAGTGGCCATAATTTGGACCGAGAATCTATTTGTCGAGAGGCCCATGAAAAACGGTCTTGAACAAACACATAGCCCAACAAAAGGAGTGGCAAATTATTTGATTCAAAACAAACTTGATAGCAACCACATGAAGTTGGCCACTACCTACGGTGATTTTCATGAATATATATTTATCATAGTAAACAAATTGTTCTCTTGGTTAAGAAACACCATATAGCCTGACTGACACTACAAAATTTAAGAAACACATCCAATCCATACCTCATGCATTTTACCTGGAGTCTGGGGTAGTACTTTTATTATTTAAGTGGCAAGTATTTTTTATAGTAATTTATTTCCAAATAAATAATTAGACACAAAAATACAGAACATTAGGGATCCTTCTTAGATTATTAAAAAAGGACAGACCCAATGTTGAAAGCGCCCACGCTAGGTGGGGTTTGGGGGAGGATTTTCCCAAGCAAGCCTTACCCTTGCAATGATTGCAGAGGGGCACTAGAAAACATCTCAGTAAAAGATTCCATTGGCATCTGGGCAAGATAAATTCTAGCACCACTTTAAGATATGAAAATTTCCGTTTTCTGTCTCTGAAAGCATTAAAAGATTCCATTTGCATATACATTAATGACGGACATACACTCACCAAATGTGAAGTTGTGTATACATATCGTCTACGGTATTAGTAGGTGCACTAGAAAACACAGAAAGACAGTAAGATTCATTGTACGTACCCCTGCAATTCCCTCTTGCGTAAGGGTCTGGGGAAGGGTCTAACTATTTTGGACCTTGTATACTCAACCTTTTCCTGCATCTATGTAAGAGGCTGTTTCTAGGAATTGAACTCATCACCTCATGGTCAGAAGGCAACAAATTTACCGTTGTGCCAGGCCTCCGCTTCAGTTCCTACTATATAAATCCTGGCAGCACCCCAAAGAACACCCACCATTCCTTCGATTTTAGATCTTCTCCACCAGCTACAAAGTTCCCAATGGAGAAGGTGCCAGTTTTCATTGTCGGAGCAGGTACATCAGGTCTTGCTGTGGCAGCCTGCCTTACACATGCCTCAATCCCCTATGTCATCGTTGATCGTGAGGATTGCAGTGTGTCTCTATGGCGCAAACGTACCTACAATCGCCTCCAGCTCCACCTTGCAAAGGAGTTTTGTGAGCTTCCCCACATGCCCTATCCAAGTGATACCCCAACATACATCCTAAAGGAACAATTTTTGAGGTATGTCGATGCCTATATTGAGCACTTCAACATTTGCCCAAAGTATAGGACTTCGGTTGAATCTAGCGAGTATGATGAAGTAAAGAACTGTTGGGTCATCAAGCAACGTGACCAAATAAGTGGCCTAGTAACCGAATATACGGCTAGGTTCTTGGTTGTGGCAACAGGTGAGAACAGTGAGGGAATCATTCCAGAAATCCCCGGAATAGATTATTTCCATGGCGAAATCATCCATTCGTCAAGCTATAAATCATGGAATAACTATGAAGGAAAACGAGTGTTGGTGGTTGGATGTGGAAACTCAGGCATGGAGATTGCCTATGACCTTGCTAGCAACGGAGTGGATACCTCCATCGTTATCCGAAGCCCGGTATGTATCTGCTATACAGTATCCATAAAAGTTGATTTTATTTTAACTGTTGTCCAGATCCAATATCAAGGTGTAGTTTTATTTAATTTTGAAACTGTGACCTCAATTTGCAGTTTCATGTTATGACTAGGGAGTTGATTCACCTAGGGATGAAACTATTAAAGTGGAAGATTCCTGTCAAAATTGTGGATTTCATTATTGTGACTCTTGCATACTTTCGTTTTGGCGATCTCTCGAAATATGGCATCATCAGGCCCAATATGGGACCACTCCTCCTCAAGGCAAAGGCTGGCCGGTCTGCAGTCATAGATGTTGGGACGATTGACTTGATAAAAAAGGATGTCATCAAGGTGAGAGAATTATCATGTTTTTTATGACAGAGAGAATTCTCATGTTACACTATACTTCCTCCGTTTCATTTTTATTGTCGTCGATCATGCAAATAGAACTACCGCCAGCACAAAACTTGTGTCGGGACTGACAATAAAAACAAAACCGAGTAGTATCTGTGTAGTGTGCTATTTTCCAACTTTACAGAAACCACCCGGTACTTTGTTGAATGCAGGTACTAGGCCCAATATGTTGCATCAGAGGAAATGCAGTAGAATTTGAGAATGGGAAAAGTGAGTGCTTCAATTCTCTTCTGCTAGCTACGGGCTACAGGAGCACTGCAAACATGTGGCTTAAGGTATATTCACGTGTACATCATCAGTCATCAATTAGCAGCTGTGTTAAGGATGCAATATTTAGAAGCATTTTTTTTTTCTTTCTGAATTCTTTGAGTGGGGTGGATAACTAAAAGCATCTAAAATGTGATCTACCTGCTCAGGTACAAAAAGCTATGTGAAAGCTAGGGACTTCTGTTTTTAGCTTAACTGAAAATTAGATTATTGAACATTATTATTATTACACATTGAGAATTCAATTTCTTCAGAAGATGATGTTGCCATGTTCTAACAAAGCTTATGCGATTAACACAAAGCAGAATGAAGAAAGCTTGCTGAACGAAGAAGGTATGCCCAAGAGGGACTTCCCCAATCATTGGAAAGGTGAAAATGGCATTTACTGTATTGGACTAGCGATGAGAGGATTGGCTGGTGTTTCTTTTGATGCTAAGATGGCTGCTGAGGACATCAAATCCACCATAGATTCAATAGAGCAGTTTTAAACATCTTCCTTGGAATTACTGTGTCGGGCTAGCAGTTATATCGGGTGCTACTTGTTTTCCCTTGTTCCAGTGTGGAATTTCAATAAAACTTTGTTGGATAGTATGTTTGCCTATGACCTATAGCATCAAAGGTACTATGTGTTGGTTTGTTTAATACGAGTGTGTGATCCTGTTCCTGTGTGTAAATAATTCAGTGCTTTGAATGGCATTATGTGCTTTTATTAATTCTAGCATTTGTTTCTTCATGTCTCGAGCTTATCTTAATGCTCCCCTCTGTCCCTAAATATCCGATGTTAGACTTTTTTGATATTAACTTTGACCATTCGTCTTATTCAAAATATAAAAAATCAAATATATACTTAAAATACATGATATAATAAACCATAGTTAAAATAAAAATAATTCTAAATTTCTTGAATAAGACGAGTGATCAAAGTTAATATAAAAAGGGAAATGTTAAGTATTTGGAGACCAATGGAGTATTTGCCTTTTGATACTGTTTTCAATTGCTGCAAAAAATGATGAGTCGTTCAGTTTTATGACATGGATGCAGTACTAAAAAAGTTACGAACACTTTTAATTCTTTTCTCAAAATTGCTGAAAGAACTTTTTGTTGGAAACTTTATGGTATGTGCATGTTTCAAAACTATTAGCAAACCTACATTGTTTGTTTTGCCAAAAGAATAAATGTCAAGATGCTAGAAAGTGAGATAGGAAGGACGCCTCCTATGGAAATCATGAGTCCAAAATGGATCAAGCACGATTAGGCAAAACACAAACCAAAAATCGAGCTCATTTATGTGTCACATAGCTTCTGATATCACACCAAATTACTGGCAAGGGACAGAATAATTTTGACTATTGCTGAAGCTGAGTAGAGTATTTCCAAATGAATGTGTTCCACATCTGACTCAGATGCAACATGATGTCTCGTTTGACGGTAGGATGTGCCTTAATTCACAACTCGCCGTGATTCGGAACTCAGGGTCGGTCTGGAATATTCAGTGGTGTGCACGTATGCTGGCCTGAAGAAGAGAAAGAGATTACCCTCATCTACTACGTCTAGATGGTTTCTGCATGCACCAAGTTCTAGGAATAAACAACGCATCAGGACATCAATGAACTACTCCCTCCTATCCATATTTAAATTGTTGTCATTGTTGACTTTTTGAGTTATATTTGACAATTCGTACTATTTAAAAAATAAAAATTATCATATATTTTTTATAATTTATTTTATCATTAAATAAAATTTAAATATAATTTATAATTTTACATATTTGAATTAATATTTTAAATAAGAAAAATAATCAAACATAGCACAAAAGTCAATACCGATAACAATTTAAATACAAAGGAAGTATGTTGTTGAGGATATGTGTCATGAGAGGTGAAGCAGGAGGGAACTGATCCTTGTTGGGTTGCGAGACAATAACAGTAAGGTTTTAAGACAACTAGAACCTCGAGCAGAAATACGTAACCGATCGGATTATATCACAGAAGATTAACAATAATATGCATCGTACAACAAAAGGTCATGAGATGTGAAGCTAGGAATGACGTGTCCTATGGAAATCATGGGAGTCCAAAATGGATCAAGCACGATTAAGCAAATCACAAACCAAAGATCGACCTCATTTATATGTCACATAGCTTCTGATATCACACTAAATCACTGGCATGGGACAGAATAGTTCTGACTATTGCTAAAGGTGAGCAGAGTATTTCCAAATGAATGTGTTCTGCATCAGACTCACATTCAACACAATGTCTCGTTTGACGGTAGGATGTGCCTTCGCAACTCGCCGTGATTCACAACTCAGGGTCGGTCTAGAATATTCAGTGGTGTGCACGTATGTGAGCCTGAAGAAGAGAGGGATGACCCCTCTACTACATTTAGATGGTTTCTGCATGCACCAAGTTCTAGGAATAAATAAATGAGGCATCAGAACATCAATCAACTACTCCCTCCCATCCATATTTAAATTGCCGTCGTTGTTAACTTTTTTGACTTATGTTTGACAATTTGTCTTATTTAAAAAATATATTATATTTTTTGTTATGATTTATTTTATCACTAAAAAATGAAAATATGTCTTATAATTTTGCATATTTGAATTAATATTTTAAATAAGAGAAATGGTCAAACATAGTACAAAAAGTCAATGTCAGACAACAATTTAAATACAGAGATAGTATGTTATTGATGATGTGTGTCATGAGAGGTGAAGCAGGAAGGAACTGAACCTTGTCGGGTTGCTAGACGATAACAGTGAGGTTTTAAGACAACTAGAACCTCGAGCAGAAATACGTAACTGATCGGCTTATATCACAGAAGATTAACAATATTCATCGTACAACACCACAAAAAGAGGACTTGCACCAACCCAATTCCTGCCGAGTATAGATTGTTGGAAATAAGTACACTTTATAGATGAAAATAATTCCTAAAACAGCGATACCATGCATAATAGAAAATCTATAGAACGAAAACAAGAGCAATTCTATATGGTAGATTAAATATATCTCATGCATAATAGAAAATCTACAGAATGAAAACAAGAGCAATTCTATATAGTAGATTAAATATATCTCATGCATGTGTAGAAAATTCATCATCACTTATATAGAAGATTTCTCCATTATAGATGGTGATGAGTTGCGTATTTGATGAAGACTATAGACATCACACATTCAACAAGGAGCAGTCACACGAACACTGCCCAAACACCTGATTTGCCCCAACCGGTGTAGATTCTTTAGTCGGACGAGGTTCCCGCATGTCGGTCACATGTCGGCAAGAGGGATGGAGAAACCTGACGGACATGCAACACCATGGATTTTGGAGTCTAGCGCCAAACTTGCAATTGATTGGTTTTACATGTGTGTTGATACTTGAGAATTACCTCTCTATTTATAGCTGTTTTTATTCCAAATATCTGCATGCAAAAATATTGGAAACTGACTCGCCCACGATTTGTGAGATCTAATCGGTTACAAATCTCTTACTTTACATGCAAGTAAAGTCCGATCACAGAAAATCATCAAAAAGAAA
>VSTD030001140.1:0-13746 GCA_008808055.3 Sporobolus alterniflorus
AGCTTTGAAAATCCAATTCCCTTCCCAGGTGGAAATTTTTGCAGACCATTTGGAACTCTTAGCAGGCCTTCTGTGGAATTTTGAAGCCCATTTAGAACTCTTAGCAGGCCATCTGTGAAATTTCACAGCCCATTTCCTACACCTTTTCATTTCTTATATGTGGACCTGGTTCATGGAAGCATATGTGAACCGGTAATGGCGGCGTTGATCCTGTGCACAATTTCTGCTCCGGCACCGCGAGGGAATGAGGGAGGTGGTGAAGTAGCGCGGGGGAGGGGGGTGCTCACCCACAACAATTTTGAGTGGTCCCTCATCGGTTGGAGCTCTATGTGTACCAATGGTGGCAATCATTGTTGACACCGGCCGATGGTGGGAAAAGGTTCGACGTGGACCAACAGCTGCTACGAACTCATTTTTATAGGGCTGGTGTGGTGGGAGATGGGGAATCGTAGAATGAATAGCTCATAATTTCTTCATTATGGCAGTAACCGATGCAAGCTTGTATGCAGCGACCTCTCAAAGAACAGCAAGGTAGCGCAGCCGTCGGCCCTGGCACAAAGAAAGTGCAGTGGGGAGGCATGGAGTCCAAACGGCTTCAGGTCTAGGAACGAAACGAAGATGACGAATAATAACATAAATTGACGTGGTTGCTGTACATGTTGAGTGAATTTGATAATGAATTTTCTCTATATAGTTATAAATGATTAGCATACGTGGCACACTGAACACCAGCAATCACTGCTGTCTCATCAAAATGATTTCGATTTTGATTGGACTAGAACTTGAATGATGAAAGAACATGGTCGATCGTACGTCGACGCAAAATGCAGGTCGCACGAGTCATCATCGTGTGCCGACAGTCAGAAAGTCAGAGCAAATGTCACCCATACCTTTAGGTGCTGGTTTGCTTGATTTCGTCCCCTAATTGGTTTGTCTGTTCCTCTCGTGTTGCTTTCTCGCTTCTTCTTTTTTTCCACGACGTTGAAACGCTGTACTTGCTCAGACCATCCATGTTCACTGTACGTCCATCGCCTGTCCCGCGTCGCCAGCAACAGCCATGGAAAACATATCGCACGCTTTTGCCCTACAACGTACAGTGGGGATATATATAAATTATAATATAATAAAGTATCGTATTTTATATTAAAGTAAGAGAAGATACAAGGAGATCATGCGCCACTGGAACTAGAGGCCACACATCCCTTTTTCACGACACCCTCAGGATCTGCTTTTGGTAGCCCACGTTCTCGTATTTAGTATTAGCCCCTGCAAGTTGCACCGCGTACGTACGTGCCACGTTCCCTAACTCAGACACTGCAATAATCAAACAAGGCTTTCGTCCGGAACCAGTCGATGGAACGATTGAATTTTCCAACAATATGATTAGAGCCTTCGTCGCCACGTATCTGTACTTAATCAGCGTGCGTGCACCGGTGGCCGCGGGTTTCTTTCACCGGGAAAAGGGAGATACGCGAGGCGGGTGCCCCGTCCCGTCGTCGACGACGATCGCGGCGTACTTTCGGCTGCGAATCGGTTACACGTACGCCTCGGACAGCTAATTAACAATCCTCCGGCACGTTGCTGTCTGCATGCCCGATGCGTCCAACGCCAACCAAAGAACCTACTCGTACCTAGCTGGTACGTAGTCTGCTACAAGTCTGCGCCATGAATGAATCATCATCTCATCGCTCAAAGCAAGGCGGCCTAGCTTGCAATTTTTCGTGATGAAATTATTGCTGTTATTTTAATTTACTGGAAATTCATTATTAGGGAGGAGCATTAATTCTCTTGAAAGCTGCTACAAGCTAGATTCTAATCAACGGCACCCGATAAGCATGCCCGCCTTACGTGTCGATGCGAAAGTACTTTCCAATGACTGCAAAAGAGGCGTTTTGACGGGTTGAGTGGATCGTGATGGGAGCCTAATCTCCCTGTCGTGTGTTGATCAGTTCCCGTCGGGTGGAGCTAAGCAAGCTAGAGGTACAGCACAGCGGAGGCATATCTATCTCCCGTTTCGGCATCTTGACCACACTGCAAAACTCCGCGTGTGGTTCGGGACCGCGCGACTTTGTGTGTATGGGCGGCGTATTCTTACGTAGCGTCTATATGGTCAGAAATACACTAAAAGTAAACTAATGGTGCATTTGAGCATAGTGTGCGCAAAGTTGAAATGCTGTTGTTGCTGAATATAATATATATCTGCATAAAATCACTAAGATGAAATGTTGTTGTTGCTTGAATGTCTTCATGTTTGTATTGTATTGTATTCGTGAAAAATATGTAATCTGTAGCAATTAGATTAACATGCTTTGTGAGTTGGATTTCTATCGCGTTTGTGTTGTAGCATACGGATGCCCCCGCCTAGAATTAGGGTGACCATAATTATCAAATCTCTTTGTCGTCTAAACCTTACATTTATGTGTTCTTTTGCACATATGCATGCTTGATGGTATCTCCCTCCCCCCTCTTTCATGCATGGATGGGTATTGAACAAACTTGAGTAAATTGGCTGTGTGTGTGTGCGCGTGCACATGCACGAGTGGTACATCTATATTAGGTAGGTACTAGTACATCTTTAGCTGATTACAATACTTGACAGGGCATAAGTTTGTTTCTTTGAATTACTCCCTTTGTATTTAAATTTTTGTCATCATTAACTTCTTGAGTTAGGTTTGATCATTCATCTTATTAAAAAATTAAAAATCATTATATATTTAGTTGCTATTTGATTTATCACGCAACAATTTAAAATATGACTTTTATTTTTGTATATTGGAATTAATATTTTGAATAACGTGAGTGGTCAAACGTAGCACAAAAAGTTAATAATGACAACAATTTAAATATGCATGAAGTATGTCTTGTTAGCTCCACAGAACACACAATATACATGATTAATCAATATATTCTTAGCTTCTCTACTGTATTCAAATACTATGTGGGTTGGCATATAATATTGAGTGGACATATAAAGTTGCATTGAATAAGATGTGACAAAAGGTCTAAAATGTCAAAATAATATTATAAAAATGATATATGATCGAGAAAATAATATTTTTGTAACGTTGGGTATATATGAATGCATGTGTTTGTGAAAAAATTACCAGCTACAAAATTGACGCCTTTTTACTCATTTTCTTTTTACCTTCTCTTGGAAAAAAACCCCCTCAAGTAGGATCTCTCTCCTAGCTGGCTCCTACATTCTTCTCGCGAGGCCTGCTGGGCTTACACATTCTTCTTTTGGCATCTAACCACCACGTGTCGTCCAACGTCGGCAACAGCAGGGCCCAGGTTCCCAGTCCAAAACGGAGCCTTTCCGTGTTGGGCCGCAACTCGGTGGGCACCACCGCTCCTGGCGTCAGCAGTGACTGAAGCCACACTCGTTCGATGGCCTCCACGTGTTCCCATCAACGGTCCCTACAGCTCGGCCGCAATCGCCGAGAATCCCGGGAGCTATATGACTCGCGTGCCGCACGGCGCATGGTTTCAAGCCTCCTCGGCTCTCGCAGGACTACCAAAGAGGACCAGCCGATTAGTCTTGTTCGCAATTCAGAAGTGATCGTCGCTTTGTTTGCGAGCCGGCGGTAGTTTGGAATCTCCTGAGACCGGCGGCCGGAGGAGGAGGAGGAGAAGAAAGCGACCGATGAAGCAGATGAGCGGCGGCAGAGGACCGGCGGCGCAGGACCAGGCTCGTGAGGACCTGCAGCTGCCTCCTGGGTTCCGGTTCCACCCGACGGACGAGGAGCTGGTGATGCACTACCTCTGCCGGCGGTGCGCCGGGCTCCCCATCTCCGCGCGCATCATCGCGGAGATCGACCTGTACAAGCACGACCCCTGGCAGCTCCCAAGTGAGTACCTCCTCCCTTCCCAATCCACCAGCCTCGTATAGTCGTGCGTCTCGTGTAACCGATTTTGTTCGCAACTTACGACCGCAGGAATGGCGCTGCACGGCGAGAAGGAGTGGTACTTCTTCTCCCCGCGCGACCGCAAGTACCCAAACGGGTCGCGGCCGAACCGCGCCGCCGGCACGGGGTACTGGAAGGCCACGGGCGCCGACAAGCCGGTGGGCACGCCCAAGCCGGTGGCCATCAAGAAGGCGCTCGTCTTCTACGCCGGCAAGGCGCCCAAGGGCGACAAGACCAACTGGATCATGCACGAGTACCGCCTCGCCGGCGTCGACCGCTCCGCACGCGGCAAGAAGGGCAACAGCCTCAGGGTATATCTCGATTCGTCCTCACCTACCATTCTATATCTCGTATATAGAGTATCCGATGTCACTTGCTAGTCGCAGAGTTTTTTTTCCCGGTCGATTGATTTCGTGGGCGTGTCCTGTGTGAACGGGGGGGGAGATGCCGTCGCCGCCCGCGCGCATCATCTCCCTCTCGGGCACCACACCAATCATTTCTGCGAGCCGTGACAGAGATACGATACGGTCGATAATAATAAAATCGTGGCGTACATATAATTGTTCCGTCTTTTTCAAGGATGTAGGATAATAATGCGGCCATGATTTGAAATGATCCTTTGTTGTTAAAACGATTTGTTTGCGTGCTCGCAGCTGGATGACTGGGTGCTGTGCCGGATTTACAACAAGAAGAGCGCGTCGGAGAGGCCGGCGGGCAGCGAGCACGCCGAGGCCGTGCACTCGCCGCCGGAGCAGAAGCCGTTCCCGGAGCTGGCGGCGTACCACGAGGTGCGGCCGTCGGACTCGATGCCGCGCGCGCCCGGGACGACGGACTCCAGTTGCTCGGGGCAGCAGCAGCAGCACGCGCTGGCGACGGCCACGTCGCCAGAGGTGCAGAGCCGGCCCAAGACCATCATCGCCGAGTGGGAGCGCACGTTCGCGTCCGCGGCGGCGAACCCGGCCGGGTCCATGCTCGGGCCGGGCGCGGGGGTGTCCGCCGGCGGCCCGCTGCTCCAGGACATCATCACGTACTGGGGCAACAAGCCGTTCTGAGCCGCGTGGGTGGAGTGAGTTGATCGTTTGGCCGTGCCGTTGGATATGCTTGGATCGGAATTGAAACAAAAGCTGTGTGGATCGGATATATATGTGATTGGTCAATTCTGGGGCTGGGCTGTTGGGTAATTTGCTCGGTGAATAATTTCGTTTCTGTCTCTTCACCCGGCCTGTTGGTTAACTTGGGCTTAGGGAACGATTGCTCTCGGTCGTGTGCTGTACACGTCACTGCTACTGGTAAAGCTGGAAACGGCGATATATCAGCTGTTATTTTTGTGAAGAACATGGTGCACGTACATACAGCTGTGTGCGAATTTATGCCGAGTGAATGCACGGTGCTCAACAAATCGTCGATCCCGGCTGTCACCAAGTGGGTGGATGGATCCCGTGTGCATGCTCGCAGGTTTTCCACGTTCCGTTTCTCTCTGTGACCGCCGCCGTCGACTCGCCCGTACGTACGTGTGCGTTTGCGGGCAGGCACCGTCGAGCAGGCGCGCGGCATATTCCAAATGGCCCGGTCAATCGGCACGTACGTGACGTGCCGTACGGACGCGGACTCTGATCCTGGACGATTCGAGTCCACGGCAACACAGCCCGCCCGCCACGTCGCGTGGATACGCCCTGCAACTTCAGACGGCAGAAAACTACTGCAGCCGACTTTGTGGCGACCGCGTGAAAAACAAAGAAAATGACTTCCCCGTGCTTGCTACCGCCTCTCTTCACAAAACCAAAAGCAATAAAATATAGGTCTGTGTGACCCCGGCGCGCGACTCCCTCCTACCACCCCACTTCTTCCTCGGCTCCTCAGTGTCCTTCGCTTCTTTCTTATCTCTGTCTTCTTCCTTGACTGTGTGGCTCCTCCCCTCATCTTATTCCTCCGATCGGGTCCTCCCTGTCCTCCGACGCCCTTCCTCTCTGACCCCATCCGCCGCCCATCGCTGTTTTCACCGCTCTCTATCACCGGTGGTCAGCTCCCACCAACAACCGTAAACCCTAACTCCGTCATCCCGCCACCCGGCATGGGTGGCACACCCCCGCCGCCGCACGGCCCTCGGCTCCGCTACCGGTGGCGCGCCGCCATCGCCCTTCCTTGTCACCACCTCTGTTCAGACTCAACGCCACCGCGCCAGTGTCACCACCGGCACGTGCCCCACGTTTGAGCCCGTCAGCCTCAGCTTCTGCCTCACCGAGGTCTACCTGTACTCACAACCTAGGATGTAGAGGGGGAGGTAGACTCGCCATTGCGCGCCTTTGGATCTCACCACAGGCACCAATGCGTGGTGGTGCACGCGGTCACACGTCGGGCTCCGACTGGCAGATGACGGAGGCGTTGGCTGCGACGCACGAGTGCGCAGCAGCAGCAGCTTGGACTCGAGCAGGGGCACGATGAGGTAGGAGGAGAATGCCTATGAATATGGGTCTGGTTGTTGGAGGAGAGATGAAACAAGTACTTGAATTTATTACTGTAGCGCTACCCAGATGAGAAATTGGGTCTTGTTTTTTGATCATATTGTTGGAGATAGGCTAACATGCTCGGTTTTGCATCTCTCGTTGGAGAACCTTTTTGTACCGCACAATGCATTTTGGCAATGTAAGAAAACATATGCATTACCTTTTGCATAGTCCATCTCCTCAAATCTATTTTGCATGCCCGTTTGCATCTCCCGTTGGAGAGACGTTTTACTGCATAATGGATTTCGACAATGAAAAAACATATGCGTTACATTTTTACGTGGGTGAAGGGAGATTTATGTCAAAGGGAGGCTGAGCACAATGTAAACAACAAGCTACACCTTGCTGAGCGAGAACGATATAGGCTAAACGGCTCCTTGCTGGGCGTTTGGCGGGCCCTGGGAAGCTAACGGGCCGCCGAGCCAGCTTACGAAGGCGTCGAGCGTGCGCTCGTCGGCGCGATAGTGGCGCTGCGTGAAGCGCTCTAGGTCGGCCCACGTGAAGTCTGGGTATCGGCGGCGCGGATGCTCCTCCAGGCGCGGCGGCGGGCGCACCACGCGGTCGCCGCGCGGGCAGAGGAAGAAGGCCAGCGACCGGCGCGCCCGATCCCGGTGCACCACCGCGCGGTGGAGGCAGCTCTTGTACCGCCCGTTCGACAGCGCCTGCAAGCACACAAAAGCCAAACAATTACAGTATATATTATATAAAAGTCGACTGAATTTCATTGATTTTTTGCCACACGACGCTCAACAAGGGAAGAAAGGAACTGTGGAGAAATGCCAAAACGAGAACGGGACAAATGAAACAGGCCTAGGAACATGGATCACGACGGGGCACGTGCGTACTGACTGCGTCATCAATCACGCGCAACTGCGGCGAGGCCAGGCCAGGCCAGCCCCCCGACGAGTACGTCCTCGTCTTTGATCTCCGCCACACACGCGCGAAGCCGGCAGAGCCACATCCTCGCCGATACTAGGAAAACAACGGCGCCTTTGTACCGGCCCCGCCCGTTGATCGACACCACCGCCTGCGGCTGCGTCCTTGTCCAGCTTGCTTGCTGGCTACCTAGCTACCGTCCGAAGCGGACAAGGAGGGCCAAAACAGAAAGAACCCTGTAGCCATTTTCTGTCTCCTTCTGGACATCGATCGAAGGCGACGAGTAACCGCACCGCCTTGTTCTCAAGATGTTTCAGATTAACTTTCGGCTGATACTACTACTAGATCTAGACTTTATATATAGCTAGGGCTAGCTGCCTCAGCCGGTACTGTGATATCTATAGATACAGATTGGCTGTCAAACAAGACCATTTTTATTATACGAATCTTCATTTTCTGTGATACTATGTACTGAGCTAGACGAAATGTCATTTTTCATAAGAAATTGGTGAGTGCTTCATTGGTTAAGCATGTTAAAGTATAAATGAATTGTCAATCTTTCACTATCAGCTTTAGTTTTTAAGTGAACTGATGGTTGCATAATAACTTAACATGATATCAAAGGTAAAGGTCTGAAATTAAAATCCTGACATGCATGATTTATTTTAACAAATAAAAGTAAATTGTAACTTACTTCTATCCCACATTTACGTCTAAGAGAGCTACACATGAGGAGGTGTTAAGGTATAAATGAATTATCCACATTTCTCTATCAATTTAAACTTTTTAGATGAACTGATCGGTATATAATAATCTAACAAAGCACAAATTATCTTGAGCTTTTATGTTAGGTCGGTAACTATATACCAAAGCACAGGACTCAAAAAGTTGGTTAAGGACATTAATAACTTGGATCATTAAAAGTAGCTAGCAAAATGTGTACATATAAATTAGAATTGAGCTCAACTAAGTGAGTTTGGTGCTGTAGCTAAAACTTTCTATTCATGTTAGTGGATGCGACAAAATACTTTTTTACTCACACTACTAGAAAAATGATTTATGGTAACACCCAGACTTTTTCAATAATGATGATCAATAATTTCAACCGATATTAAAAATGATATTTCATTTTTTTATGTCGGTTGTTTAAGACGGTCGATAAAAATAGAGATCTATTTTTTGTAACGATCGTCTTAAGCAGCCGGCACAAAAATTAAGCACGCGGGCGGCCACGAAAATATTTGTGTGGGCGGTCACGGGCGCGCTCCAGCACAAGTTCCAAAATATTCGCTGCTGTGTCCTCCTGTTTCTCTTCTCTCTCATGCTACAGAGTAAATATCTCTTCCGATCTCTATTCTTCGCTCGTTCTTCTCTCTCTGAAAAACAACAATGAGCTAGTAGGGTCTCCGAGGGCCTGCCTTCCGTGTGCAATGGCATCTCGTCTCCCTCCGGATCCTCTATGGTGATGCGGCACCACGGTGACGGGCTCCTCGTCCACAGCATGGGTCCTCCTCCATGGCGTGGCGGCGGCATGAGTCCTCCTTCTCCATGGTGCGGCTCCTCCACGGCGTGATGGCGGCGCAAGTCCTCCTCCTGGGCGCGGCTCCTCCACGGCGTGGGTCCTCCTCCTTCCCAGTGTGGCTCCTCCACGGTGCGACACCTCCATGACGTGGCTCCTCCATGACGCGATGATGGCACGGGTCCTCCTCCTCCCCAGTGTGGCTCCTCTATGGTGCGGCACCTCCACAATGTGGCAGCGGCGTGGTTCCTCCACGGTGTGACATCTCCACGGTGTGGCACCACGGCGGCGGGCTCGAATTTGGGCTCATATGTTTTTTATTATTAAAAATTAATTTTTTGTGTCGGTGGATATAAGCAACCGTCACTAAAGATATGATGTTTGGTGTCGGTTAACAGTAGCCGATACTAAAGATGGACCATTTTTGTGTCACATAACGGATATTGGATTTGTTGACTGACACCAAAGACCGATTATCAGCTGACACTAAAAACTATTTTTTTTGTAGTAGTGACATCGGACGACATTAACACATGTTTTGACGTTTATGGTTTCAAATGCTTTCTTTTAGTAAAAGAGGTTGAAAATATTTCATTCTAGCTTGTACGACATAACTTGCATGTTTTCCCATGTTTGAGTGCCGACAGCTAGCTAGCTAGGAAGTGATATCCGAACCGGAAGAACAGAAAGAAATTAAGCGCCAGGACGTTATTGTGTAAACATTGCCACGGTCCAAACATCTGGCTTTCTTTGATACTACGAGACGAAGAATAAGAGAACCAAAACGTTTTGTTATTACTATTTTTTTGCGGGAAACGTTTTGTTATTATTACGCGCATATCTGTACGTTAAAAAAATTACTACGTGCGTACCGCGAATGTGTCCCCGATGTTGACGACGAGCGCGCCGGGCTTGGGCCGCGCGGGCCGCCACTTGCCGCCGGCGAGCACCTCGAGCCCGTCCACGTCGTCGTCCTGAAGCAAGAGGGTGAGGGCCGTCGGATCACAGTGCGGCCCCGTGCCCAGCGTCCGTTCCGGTTCCGGGCACGGCGGGTAGTAGTTGCACCTCATGGTGGAGCAACCGTCGGTGAAGAAGTCCCTGTAGTAGCTCCTCCCCACGCCCAGGCTCACGCCCAGCACCTCCATGATCGCCAGCGACGCTTCCTTCATCGATTCGCAGTAGTCTTGGAACACCTCCCTGTGCTGGGTCATGGCTGGTCAGCTAGTGCAAGAGTTAAAGCACACGACGGGCTAACCAGTTGATTGCACATGTGTATATGGAGTTTTACCCTAGGGGTTTGAAGTCGTTGCCCAGAGTGGAAGTGAAGTAATCCACGACGACGTCAGTGGGTTGGTCACAGTACCCAAAGGACAGCGTCTCCTTCCAGGGAAGCTTGGTGGTGAACCGGTCAGCGTGCGCGGCGGCGTAGCCGGACACGTCCCCGGCCGCGCGGCGGGCGCGCTGCTTCGTGGCGAGCGGCAGGTGGAAGAACCCGCCCGCGCCGTCGAGCGCGGCGCGCGTCAGGGCCGGGTCCAGACCGTGCCCGGTCACCTGGAAGAACCCGTGGCTCTTGCACGCCGACGCGACCTGCTCTGCGGCTCGGCGCAGCCCGGCGGCGCCACCGCGCATGGTCGCGCCGATATCGACCACAGCCGTGTCCAGCTCCGTCTCCGACGACGGCAGCGCGTCGGCGCGGGGCCAGACGAACGGGTCCGGGATCGTTGGCTGGCGCCAGACGTTCACGACGTTGCAGCCGTCAGTCTCGTCGGATGGAGCGACGACGGGGAGGAACACACGACGGCCGAGCTCCATGCTAGCTCACAAGCAAGTTCAGACAAAATGAGGCGAGTGGTTTTTGCATGTGTACGGGAAAGTCACCTTGGCAGGTTTTGAAACGGAAAGGAAGAAAGCGTACATACATGTGCCGAAGCGAGAAGGGACAGACAACAAGACAAGGGCCGAACTAGGGACGAGAACAGGTCGGCTTCGCCATGGGTAGAGAGCAAATAGCTGTCCGACAACACAATGTATGCGGGGCAAATTTTAGACCCGACCCGTACCAACGGGTAAACCTTTATATCCCTACTCGTTGGGTTTTAAATGGGTATTGGGCACTACAATAAAAATCTCTTATAGAGACATTTTATTATATACATTTTCTTAATTTGCTCATATATAAACTGTAGAGTTATAATTTTGTGACATTTTAGAATGTGTCTTTGAAGCATAATGTCACAAGGACTGTAGAGTCATTCTTTAAATCATCTTATAAAATGTCACAATGTAGAAGCATTTTTGTAACATTTTTAAAATGACTATATCTTATAGTGACATTTGTAGAGATATCTTTTGATTCACTATAGACACTATTTTATTAATTTGAGATGCAAATAAACTACTCAAAAGAATAATACTCGAAACATAAACACAGTGTTGTGTGGGTAAACTGGTTAGATAAGTTGATAGCAGTGCAATAAGTCTTGAGTTTGAGACTCTATAACTTTTGTATTTTTCATAATTTATTTAACAATATAAGAATGCCTCTATAGTAAAGACATTGCATGTTGCTTCTAGAAATTGTCTCTAATTTGGTAGAGATGATTCACAAAGTGTCCCTATATTTCTAGAGTCATTATATGACAAGACATTTATGAGGCATACGATTGTTTAGAGATAATATTATAATGCATCTACTATATTAAAAGTGTGTCTAAGTCAATTCTCTTGTAGTGTAGATGTCTATCAGGTATATTATTTTACATATTAAAACACATCAAAATAATCATTTCAATGAGAAATACTATATACATATGTTCAAAACCAATGTTTAACAATCGACACAAGTCATAGACTCATAGTTAATATATCAAAATGAACTAAATTTAGAGAGTGAACCAGGTTGAAATTTTCTGTGGACTAAATTCGAGATCCGACAGGTCACTCGTGAGCTGGAAAAAAATATCCACCTAAGGTTGTCTCTAGTAAATCCCGTTTCTCACCCCGCATATGGAGAAAGAGACATTGTAGCACCCTTCCCTCCGTATTCTCTTTCCTCGCCTGATCCTCTGACGGTACACAAAATTATGACATGTGGCGACCATCTCACACCCTCGCCTTCCACCATGCGCTGCTTTTCAGTTTCTCAGACTCTCGCACGCGCCGCCAACACAGCTGTTGAAGCTGAAGCGAAGGCAGGCAGCATCCGAGGCTACCGTTCTTGGTGCGTGCCACGGAGCCGTCACTGATGCGGAGCATGGCGAGAGGATGGAGACGGAGTGAGAGTCCATGACCAGGAATGATTTTGTACACCTCCTCCTCCCCTTGTCCCTTGCCACCATTCATGAACAGGTTGCTGCTGCAGGTTCAGCATATAGAGAGAGGCAGCGGCGGAGCGCTCGGTATGGCCAACTGTGGCTGGCGCCATATTTTCGATTGGCACAAAACACATACTTTTGGCATTGTAGTGCACTGCTCTGACACTGTTTGCCACTGTTCCACCACTATTCTTTCACTATTTTCACTGTTGATCACAGCTCCGTTTTAGCTCATCCTCCGCTACTGTTGACCACAGCACTATTTAGGGCACCTAAACTGAGTGGGTCCCACGGTGGTATTTTTTTTTATGAATGCAGAGCACGGAGCTACTGAGACAGCCTAACCGGAGACTGGTTGAATACGAGTGATAAAAAATTGTACGGGGCCTGGTCAGATCGAGGTACCCGATATCCGTCCTCAACTGCCATCCCTACTCCCAACATAGTACCTAAGTTCTGTGCTGCCATGAGCCATGCCCCAGGGCATGCGACGTGACAAACTTCCAAAGGAGGCAACGCCGATCTGAAGTAAGACAACCAACACGATGTTCGTCTATCCCTCATGTTTTTTTTACCGTCAGTTCGAAACCAACGAGTCTCCGGTTCCGTCTATTAGTTAAAAAACTTACCCTTCTTTTGCCGAGCCAACGGGCCAAACTCGATCGCGACCCAGCTAGCCACAACGTCGATTCGACCGTCGATCTCTTTATAGGTCCAGCCATGGCGGCCGTGGACGAGTTCGACCGCGCCCCCAGCCATGGTGGCGAGGGCCAAGATCCAATATTATCCAAGCTCACAACACGACAAAACGAACATCGAGCTCCCAGCCATAACTGCGGCCGCCAGGTCCGGCTCTATATTTTCGAAGGCCCGGGGTGAACTTGGCTCCCGAGCCCTTAAGTCTATGTATTTTTTTTAAAAAAAATTAAGCCTATGCAAATATGTATGATAAGTTTTCATGCTTTCTAGCATCTTGTGCACGTTTTTTTTTCTAAATTCAAATTTTCATTTGCATTAGCACTATGAGTTGCTGTTCTTATTCCTCTATTCTAAAATCTTGTAACCCAGGATTCATATAGGGAACAATAGTACGTGAAAGGAACTTATGTTTAGCATCTTTTTGTGATCAAATAAACAGATTTTATTATCTCTTTTTCTTTCTTTTTTATCACGGATGAATGTTTAACATAACAAATAGAGGCAAGTATATATGTATGATCTTTATAAAATGAATGCTGAAATTTACGGCTAAACTAATTGTGGATAGTGTGAATTTGAGGAGCTAATTAACCTGATTTTGGGAAAAGGAATCAAAGCAACGAAGGTCAGGTGTCATATTGATTTGGTCTCTTTGCAAAACGAACGCTGAAATTTATGGTCTTCTCACCTCATCCCTCCATCCCGGCCTTCTCCATTGCATTCCGACCCTTTGGGAGTTGGGATGAGCACACGCCATGTTGATTTAGGCTGCTACTGCATAGCTTGGTCCACAAAAAGCTTTGAGCGAGCCAAAACATTGGGCATAAAAAACTACTGGGGTACAGACTACTGCATGTCTCATATATGTATGCATACAAAGATTCTGGGCCCCTTCATGGGCTGGGCCCTAGGTGATATGAACGCGGGGG
>VSTD030001141.1:0-13745 GCA_008808055.3 Sporobolus alterniflorus
CGATCTCCTTACCCTAGTGCACGTCTTCCATGCAATACCACACTCAGGGCTATCCGTGGGTGGCCCATGCTCTATCCCTTCTATCATCCAAGAGGTATGATAGGGTACCATCCAACTTAGCGACCGATGAAGCTAGTAGGTTTGCAGGACTCCATATATCTCGTATGTGTCAGTACATAATCAAGTGCTTGTTCATTCAAACCCATCCAATGCGGGCCTTAATCAGCACAGATGGAGGCTACCACCTTGGGGCTCTGAATTGATAACATACCACTCATCCTCCTTCCCATCCAGTATTCTCCACTTTCCCCTAATTGCCCCGCCCGATCTCCAATTAAACAATTCTATCAACTATTCAAGTTCTCAACATTCCATTCATGAACCATGGTATAAAAAGCCCTAAATCTCGCAAGTGAAACCTACCACTCGACTTCTACCAAAGTTCTATCTGCTAAGCATAGCACTACTAACAGATTTTCCACCATGATAGGATCAAGGTGATCTAAAAGGGGTAGTAATGCATTCTAGGGTTTCAACAAACTCCTACAACGTAAATGCACAAGGAACTAGATAGTAATGATAGTTGTAAAGTGAAAAATCTTAAATGGGGTAGTATGTACCGGTGCTTACCTTTGCTTAGGAGAGGAAGACAATTAGTCTTCTTGCGCTTCATGAATGTTGACCCCCAAAGCTCCAACTTGGCCTTTCCTTCTCAACATTGTAGACAACCCTAATGCAGAATGAAATGCATGATTTAAACAAGAGCGAAGAAGATATGACTAGCCAAGGGTGGTCCACACGATATGGCTCGCTAGGTTTTAGGGATTACAAAGGTTAAGCCAATTTCCTTCATTAACTCCTATGGGTTAACCATAACTAAGCATGGAAAGGTATGGAAGGGTAAACCATCTCAAACACCACTAATGACATGGCATAATGGTGTTCTTGAGGTTTAAAAGAGTTCCTATTGTGTTCATGACAATACCTTGACATGATTAAGTGAGATGACCTTAATTACTTAAGGTTCAAACTAATCAAGGTGAAAAATACAATTAACATGGTCAATTCTCATGAATAGGGGTACTAACAAGTTTTCTAAGATGAGATAGATCAGAAAGAAATTTGGTTCAAATTTCATAATTTTTGGCGCTCTAGATAATTACTTATGAATTAACCTTTAATTATCAGGTTTTAAATAATTAAACCATAATTAATAATGAAATAAATTTATTTTATTTTCTTATTCTACAGATTATATTTGAATTCAATCTTTGGAGTTGGTTTCATATATTTATCAAATTTATTTGATTCACTACAAACTTCAGAAGCTTTGAACTATTTGAATGGGTTGAAATTAAATCTAAGAGAAAATGGGAAAACCCGTTGTGCACACGGGCTGGCTTCCAGCCGAGCCCAATAACTGGGCCGGATGCCTGGCTACCCATGGGTTGGCAGCCTGGTTGCGAAACACGTGGGGAGGCGGCTCCATGGCCCTGGGCGGCTGTAGTGCCGAACGGGGACCGGAGGTGGGCTATCGGCGTTGAGGCGCTCACGCGGCCGGGCGGACGGCGGGGAAAAGGGTGCTCTGGACCGGCAGTCGGTGTAGCATCGGCTCGAGGTGAAGCACTTATGAGGAGGTCGACGTAGGCACCCAAGGGCGGCGGCATGCGGCTCCTTGGCGTGGTGGCACGGCACAGAGGAGCAGTGTGGCATCGCTCGGTCGGGAAACGGTGGGCGACCGGGCACGGTCTGGAGTCTGGGTGTGCATGCGCAGTAAGCCACTGGCCGGGTGGGATGGGCCTCGAGCCAATTGGGTCTAGCGGGCCGCACTGTTGAGGTGGGCAGGGCCCGATAAACTATTCCTTACTATATCAAAGCTTCTCCAATTATTCACACTGATCCCAACTTGTAAAATACGAAAAGGTGTACTTACAAAGCTCAAAAAAATTTAAACTTTGCATGGTCGAAGATAAATTCAAAATGAACAAATTTCCTTTTTGGAAGAAATTCAAATTCCTAATATAATTTGAATTAAAAATTCAGGAAGCAATTCTAATTTGAAATTGGTTTGAATTTTAAAGGGGTTCAAACCTTTGAGGAAAAATTGAATAAATTCACGAAAATTCTATCTTGACTTGATCTTCCATAGTGAAAATTCAGTTTGACTCACTTGTATTAAAAAATTTGAAGTTCCTTTACAAGTGACAAATGAGGCTTAAATAGGAAAATTCAAAATAGTTTAGCACGTTCATTGTCATCATAGGGGTGTTACAAACATGATCATCAAGTGGATACAACAATTGTTTAGCACGTTTATTGTCATCATATGCAAGTGGACCACAAGAACATAGGCTACTCACGATGGACTCAAACCTAGCAAAGCAATCATCAGGAGACTCACCAGGTTTCAGAGAGAAAGTTTGGTACTGCCTGTTGTAAGTATCCTTACATGTCGACTTAATCTCAGACGTACCCTCAAAGGTGTTACACAGTTTCCCCTAAACAGCATGCGTAGACTCAAGATGAGAAATACGTCATGTACATTCCTACCAAGAACAATAGCGATAAGGTTCAAAGCCTTATTGTTGTTCTCATATTTCGTCAACTTAGTAGCAGTTGCATTTAAAAGCGTTGTGGGGATGACGTATGCTTCCTGTACGATATCCCAAATGGCACGACCTTGACTCAAGAGATAGTTGCGAATCTAGTTTTCCAATAACCTAAATCCTCGCCACTGAGGACAATGAGCTTCACGACACATTTCTCCATGTCGCCTTCGGGTCATAAAGCCGGTTAAGGACAACAAGTGACCTAACCCTCTCTGATATCAATTGAAGGACCAAGGGAAGTGACCAAAGGGGTGGTGGGTGAACGGGAGCCTAATCAAATTCTTTTATAAGAACCGGCATATGTCACAAGTTCAAACCCCAAAGACAAAACACTACAAGAAGGTGATGAACAAACCAACCAAAAATTTAAAAATGATCCCCTTGAAGTTGCGAATGCAGCAGAAAAAGAATGGGATCAATTGGACAAAATAGTTAATGAATGTCGTGCTGAAACTGTCAGTCAGACACTGTCTGGCTGGGCCATACAATGTCTAGCTGGAGGTCTCTGGAAATCGCAAACTTCTCCCAAAATCCATCCCTTTCTTCCCAAAGTTGATTCTTGAGCTATAGATCACCAAACCAGATGAAACATGGATACAAGGGTCACCTCAATATAAGGAACAAGTTCCCAAAATAGATTTTTCTCAAATCCAAAGATTTTCCATTCTGATTTTGGATGAACTCAAAAACTTAGGTTTTGGGGGGAGCAAAGAGAAATCCATGAAATCCAAGGGGCTAGAGCCATGGATTCACTCCAAGATTGGAGACAGATCATGAGGCTCATGCTAGCACCCAAATCCATAGAAGGAATCGAAGAAAAACTCCTCAAATCATGACGTAAAATACCGGACAAAAAGTATCTCCAAAAATCATGAAAATGAAAAACATTGTAGCTCAAAATAGGAGATGATTCAACCCAAAAAGATAGCTATATTGATACAAATCAAGAGTCTATAAGGTGTTGAAATGTCACAACATCCTCCCAATCTTTGGAGGATTGGACGGATTTCTCAGTTTCTCTCATCTCCTCTCTTACACCATGAAGCACACCCACACCTCTTAAAAATAAACTATAACTAGAGGTGGGAGAGGGGTGGCTGAATGCTTGCCTCCCCACCAAATCTTGGATCCTATTTAAAGGAAAACTGAAGACTACAATACCCCTATGGGCCAAAAAGAAAATTACATCTAATGAAGGGTAGTTTGGTCCGACTTCCACTGCGCCGCACCCGACGCCATCGAAGCGACCATCTTTTGCTTCACATCCACGTGACCTCCACGATGATGCCACGTGCACCACCCGTCGTCGCTCCTTCACCAGTTTTGAGGTAAAATTGGGAAATCGTAGCCCGACTTGCTTCTCGATGAAGCAAGTTGCCAAATGTCGACGTGTGTGCACAAACCGTCTTCATCCGCACATCGGTTTTGAGGCGCAAACTGACGAACCTCCTCCCAGTTGGTTTTGACGCCCAAACCAAGAAACCATCATGGTGATTTTGTGGACCAAATCACCAAACCGCAGCTGCCAGTTTTGTGGCCCAAACCAGGAAACCCAAGCGAGTGGTTTTGAGGTGAAACCACAAGAACTGTAACCACCGGTTTTGAGATCAAACCACGAGAAACCGTCGACCTTGGTTTTGAGGCTGAACTAAGAAACCCTCGCTCCTCATCTCCTTGTGCATGGTGCAGACCGCATACAGTATCACCCGACCTCTCGATCGTTCAGCAACCGAGTACGTGACTTGTGCTTTATCATCACCGGTCCTTTGCACCAAGTCTCCTACCCGTGTCTGAATCCTCGTCGCTGCCCACCATGCCACACCTATCGCCTACACATCATGGGACAAGCAAACACGTTTCTCCACATGAAACAGATAGTAGGTTAGAACCACCGAAATTTTCCGGATTCAAATTAAAACCAAGGCAGTCAATTATTCATCACAAATCAAAGCAAGGACCACTTGGTTTCTCATTATAAATATAGGAATAGAAAGATACAAATAACAACGGGGACACAGAAAAAATAAAAACACATAAATGAGTTTTGACTAACTGAAGTAATTACATCATATAGTTTTGATCCTACTTAAACAGTGAGAAAAGATGGCATCTAAGTTTAGCATATGTGGCTGCAAATGAAACAACGAACAAATTGCATACAATTGGCATCATGAGTTAGCCACCAATGTCACATGTGTTTTCATATATTTTTTTCTAAAGAGAAGAATGTACTTATGTGTATAGTACTGTTAGTCATCTACATAAGAAACGTTATATATATTCATTCCTGCCACTTGCTGCTTGTACATAATACGTGTATAATACTTTATCTTTAGGAAAGAAAAGATACCTTCCGGTGTGTTTGAGTTTGTGTTGAAACATGGTAGGAGCAGCTGTAAAAAATCTATTGTTGTGAATCTCGGTTCTACATAGCTAGTGAAAAAAACGTAGAATCACAGAAATTCGAATGTAAGGAAGTTGCTTTTAAAAAACGATGTTAAATCATAAGAAGACGATGCATCCATATAGTAAATATCCATGGGTCTAGACATTTGTGTTCAAGATCAGAGCTTCACCTGCGAGAGAGGATATCTTATTTTGCCCCCCCCCCCTCCTCTTTCCTGTCAACCTATGCACAACACGGATCTCGTAAAAGGAATTCATCAAGAAAATGTAGCAGCGACTTTCAATGATATTACAATTTCCTATGGCAATGGACTGCATTTTTTGTTTCGTACGGCAAAACATAGAGGGAGAGAAGAACAGTTCAAAAAGAAAAAGGCGAGAAGTAGGGAAGAACTTACCACGATGAGGGCCGACTGTGTTGAAGAAGGCGGAACCGGCAAAGAGATGCGGTCGTCACTACCGAGATCACGACCGAGGTAAAACCAAGAGGAAGAAGTACGAAGAAGATAAGGATGGGAGAGGAACTCGAGGGACTTTTACCTGCATATAAATATCGGTTTCTTTTTTTATACTTCCTGTGTGTCCGGTTTAGATTAGTGTTTAAAACTTCTGTGTAGTGTGGATATATGGTTTCTATGTAGGGTAATGTTTTCTTCTACCGAATACATCATGTTGTAACTATGCTCTATAGTGCATTGTTTTTTTGTTTATGTTTTTTTTCTTTCTTTCGTTTTTCTGGTTCTGTACCTGGCGGTGATGAAGTGGTTGATTATTTTTGGCATCAAACAAGCAACATAGAATCAACTTTGGAGGTGGACTAAATTTTGTTCGAACACATATATATATTTAATTCTATGCGCATAACCATTTTGCATTTTTTTCTTAATTTAGTATCTACTCCTAATGTGTGTGTTTTGTTATTGCACTAATCATACTTTGTGGTGTACAACTGCTAAGAACATGGTTACTCTTGTATATGAACCAATATCGACAATGGCTCATAATGGCTAGCAGCCTAACTGTTAGTGACAATAAATTGTAGGGTATGCGTTTTTTTTTAAGTGTGTTTGTTGTTGTCCTGGTTGGTAAGAACATGGCTACGCGTGGAGAATGGTAAAGGTACAAAGAAAGCGCTTGGGTTTTTTTTTTTGAAGTTTCCTTCATCTTAGGTGCAAAGTGGAGCCATTTACTGTACATCGGACTGACTGGAAAGGGTTCATATCTACAATATCGTCTGTCGATACCTTAGAGCGCCATAAATATATACAGAAACAAAAGTATAGTCTGAACCATCAGTCATAGAAGTTAGACGAGCTGCATGATATCGATTCAAAATGCTTGGTAAGCCTCACTGACCAACCTGTCGACGTCCCGATCGTTAAAACGTCATGTGAACCTGTATTGAGAAAAAAATAAGCTGAATTACTAAATAGTGATACAGGTTTTGCATGACGCGAATACACACGTGCTATGTACCTCACCTGCAAATATCTAGTCTTCATGGAATTTGAGAGAGCTGCGTTTAGTGTCCTGTTTTGTGGCTCCACGTGACTTCAATCTATAACAGATAGATAGCTGTTAAAAGAGATAAGTTGCTCTATTTTCCTTACATTATTGAAGTACGTACCTCTTCGGTGGTGACTCATGATCTGAGACGCTTGCCTTAGATGCAGAAGGCTTTCGAACAGGTAACTGTACGTATGTACATATATGTCTATATACATACACATATAAACATATATATATATATATTGATGTGTTATATTATGTGCAACAGGTGTCAAAGGAAGAACAGGTTCCTTAGAAAGTACATAGCAAAGGCTACACAGTAAAACAGTATGTGAAGAAATTACCGTGTCTTCATCAACTGCCGCTCCACCATGTTTAGATCGATGTTTCAGTGGAGCTACATTTTTTTTAAAGTGAGAGGTCGTTGACTCGTGCATTACAGGTAGTACTTTGAATCAGAAGTTATTAGTGGGCTAGTCCATACCTGCCAGAGTTGTGTTTGGCTAGAGAGTAGGTTAGAGATCTTCGTACCTGCGATATAAATCATGGGAATATTACTGTGAGGTATGGCTTGGTTGTACACTGTAATTATGTAGGTATGACAGAATACTCACAGAGGATGTGGTTGGAGAGGTTGTAAGCCTTCTCATTGCTGTCGCTGGAGATTCTTCTGTCGGTAGACGAAGTGAAAAGGCACTGGTCCTCAGAGAGTTTGCATCATTATTGGTCCTATCGGAAGCTGTTTCTAATTCTTGCCTACCATATGCTTGTATCACCGAATTAACATTCAAGATTCTCTGTTTCAAGTAATAAGAGTTGATGTTTATGTTGACAGCAAATGTAAACTTATGTCCCACGACAGCACGTAGATCTGCCGGGGTACTCTGTGATGCATCCAGGGTTCTGAGAAGAACTTGACAAGGTTTTCCTACAATCTGTTTTGCGATAGTATCAAAGCAGAACATTTCAGCCTTAGCTGTTCCATCGGTCGCATAAAATGTTAGCTTGTACCTACGAAGGACAGAGCGCATATTGCTGTTAAATTTGCATTGATGATATAAATGGGGTGTAAATATTGCAGCACGTACTGAATGTAAAGTAGTACAAGCTAAGTTTATCAACAATATTAATACCTATTGATGAGGATTAGTATCCGGGTACCACCCGCATGAACTCCGAAGGTCCAAGAAGGAGTTCGCTATAACTCTGTCCACCATCCAACAGACTGACGTGCTCCCCAAGGCATAAAAAATTATATCTATAACAATATATGTAAAATAGGCAAGTAGAGATAGAGTCCTAATTGTGATCATGTTATAACCGATTCAGTTACTTTCCTTTTAACCTCACCCCCTTGGATATAAAAAGGAGGGGTACAGGCACCCCACGGGAGACAAGACTACAACTTCAACACCACATCAATTGCCATGAGCAATACAAGAATACAGTACGTAGGGCTATTATCCTATGGGAGGCATGAACCTATCTAAAAATATTTGCGTCTCCTGTGTTACCATCGTTCTCTCAATCTCGTGACCACTCCTACTCTAAATAATTGTCATAAATCATGACAGTTGGCGCCCACTGTGGGGCAGGCGTGAAGATCCAACGTCGAGATTGATGGCCCTCATGATCAACACCTCTCGTAGCAAGAGTCTTTTCAGCCGAAGGCAGCGGCACCTCGACGGTCGGCGGCGACATCTTGAGGGTCGGCGGCAGCACCCATACTGTCGGCCGCAGCACCCGGACGGTTATCGGGGCACCCTGACGGTCGCCGACGGCACCTGTACGGTCGGTGGCGGCACTCATATGATCGATGGTGGCACCCTGACGATCACCAGCAGAACCCGGACGATCAACGACGGCACCCGGACGGCCAACGGTGGCACCCTGACGGGCGCCGACGACAACGCATCGCTGGCATGACTCGGCCGCGTCGTCACCAGGACAAACAACACCCTCATGTTTGCTAGAACAAGACAAAGATCTGATCTTGCACGCTGCACGTGACCGAGTTAGATTCAATAAGGATCATTGTCCGCCGCGTGCAGATTAGGGAAGAAAATATTTACCTTCTTTTTACTTTATTATTTTCTATTTTGCCCAACATTTATATGCAGATCAGACCAAGCGTCATGTTAGCATGGTCGTCGGCAGTGACAACGCGCGATAATGAACTATGCCACGTCCGATGCTATACGGGTCACGCCTCCGTGGCTACGCACCCTACGCTCATGGGCTACGGTCTTATCCGGCTAAGTGGATAATATTATGAATGGCTCGCAAGAGGAAATTGACTAACTGGTTATCTTATTCAGATATCATATATTACCCATTATACATGCTTATAATGCAGGTATATCATGACTCTGATCATATGCGCGACTTCGATTGCATGCTCGACTCCGGTTGTATATCCAGACTCCAGTTGCCCTTTCAGACTCCGGTCGACGTCACAACTTCAGACGTATTTCCTGACTCTGGTCGCACATCATGACTCCAGTCGATGAGCACGCCGCCTGTCTTAGCACCTCACCTGTGAAAGACTTCGCATGGCTGGGCTAGATGACTGTAGCATCTTACAACCCGGACACTTAGTCAAAAACAGACTGAGAGGGACGCATGACTCGATTAGCGTTCAAAAACTCAGATCGCACAGTTTCGTATGCAGGAGTAGTCAGGCAATGTGCCATGCGACTAAAGAGCACATAGCTTATCACGATCTGAGAAAAATCTGAGTATCCGAAAGGACTCAGTACCCAACAACCCTGGACGATCAAGGTCTTCGAATGTCTCGCCAGGCGAGCACTTGGCTTAGGCTCTATGCCACTGTAAGCATAAGGCTCAATGCCATGTGACCATGACACTAAGAACTGGTCATACCTGTGGAAAACCCTTGACTCGAGAAAATGAGCAAGATCCCGATCTGGGTCATCGAAGGTCTCGAATGCTCTACGAACTCGGCGCATGATGCCTATAGTCATGAGCACTAGGCTGGGAACTACTCGGTGAAAAATCCAGAATGCTCATGCAGGCTGGTATTTATGACTCATAGGCACGATGACTTTGAATGTCCGAGTCCAAGAGACTATGTAGACACTAAGTCCTGCCTAGCCTATGAGTAAAACCCTTATTCGACACACTGAGTAAGGTCAGGTTCTTGCCATAGGGAGACATCCCTAGGTTATGATATCTCCCTGCTATCACTCGGCTACAAGCTAACACGAATATCTGACTTCTTCATGATGCGATAGCACTTTGATGCTCCGATCTCAGGGGCTACACAACCTTACCACAGCCAGTACAACCTTGAGTTGCAGTGCCATTACTAGCATGACTTGGCAGCATTGTCGCCAGTATGACTTAGCATCTACAATGTGTCGTGGCCAGGTTACCCCGGCAGCGCCGTCGCCAACATGACTTGACAGCATTGTCGCCAGCATGACTAGGCATCTACATCGCACCGCGGCCAAGTCATCCTGGCAGCACCGTCCCTAGCATGACTCGGCAGCATTGTCCCCAGCATGACTCGGCATCTACATCGCACCGCGGCCAAGTCGCCTCAGCAACGCCGTCGCCAGCATGACTCGGTAGCATTGTCGCTAGCATGACTCGACATCTACATCGTGCCACGACCAAGCAGCCCCAGCAGTGCCATCCCCAACAATGACTCGACAGTATTATCGCCAGCATGACTCAGCATCTACATCATGCCGCAGTCGAGTCACCTCGGCAGTGCTATCGCCAGCATGACTCGGGAGCATTGTCGCCAGCATGACTCGATATCTACATCGCATCGCAGCCTAGTCGCCCCGTCAGCGCCGTCGCCAGCATGACTTGGTGGCACTATCGTCAGCATGACTCGGAATCTACATCTCGCCATGGCCAAGTTGCCCCAGTAGTGTCGTCGCTAGCATGACTCGACAACATTGTCACTAACATGACTCGATATCTACATCGCGCCACGGCAAAGTCACCTCGGCTGCGTCGTCGGCAGCATGACTCAGCAGCACTGTCGTCAGCTTGACTCAGCATCTACATAGTGCCGCAACCAAGTCGTCTTCGTAGCACCATGCTGGGACTACTCGGCGGTGACATCACGCAACAACTTGATCATCAACATCAACAATATATGACTTCAGCGACAAGCAAACACGCTGCTAGCACATACCTGTACTATTCACCATTATGTTTGGTTTTAGGGCCAATTCAAGCGTTCTGATGCACTGCTTGGCACCTCCGTGAAGCATATATGTTTCAAAGACTCATGTCTAAAGATTTGAAACTCTAGACCCTCGAGTTAAATTATCTAAAAGATTTAATTTGAGTGTCGGGGGCTACACCTAATAGGTGCACCTACACGGTGCCCCTATTCGATCAATTTGGTGAAGAAGCACTCCGCAATTTCATGTTAGAGTACTTAATTCTTGAAATTGAGTACCCAGTAAATTCATTACGGATAAGGAAGATCCAGATCACCCAGCATCTATTCACTTGCCAAGCACTTAGGCGTTGCTGATGAGGATTAGTACCCGGGGTACCACCTCGCATGGACTCAGAAGGCTCAAGTAGGGGTCCGCTACAACTCAGCCCACCATTCAGAAGGCTATGACATGCTCCCCAAGACATAGAAAATTATAATTATAACAATATATGTAAATAGGCAAGTAGAGATAGAGTCCTGATTGAGATCATGTTGTAACCGGCTCGATTACCTTCCTTGTAACGTTGCCCCTTTTAATATAAAAGGAGCCCACAGGGGACAAGTCCATAACTTAAACATAACATCAATTGCCATGAGCAATACATGAACATAGGACGTAGATCTATTGTTCCCCGGGAGGCCTAAACCTATCTAAAAATCCTTACATCTTCTGTGTTACCATCATTCTCTTGATCTCGTGACCACCTCTACTCTAAATCATTGTCACAAACCACAACACCTATAATGTGCTGGTCAGGAATTTGTTTGAATATGATTGTATGTCCAAATTTTATGAACACATATTAAAATTTGGCATGTGGATTATTTTTTTAAACATGTGAAAAGATATTATGCTAACAAAATTCATGTTGCCTTGGATGATCCTCAACATTTCTTAGACACGTTTAAATGGCATGTGCTAACTTCTACCTGATTACTGTTAAACGCAGACATCATGGCATTAGCATCTACCGAAATTATTCTGAGTATCTCAATATCATGGTAGTTACAAGAGACGCTGTCCATCACATAGTTCCCTCTAGATTAAGCAGGCAGATGTGGTTGACTAAACTACCAGTTGTGTAACATTAGAGAAGGTAGAAGCCTCCTGATGATTGATACGTAAATTCCATGCTGCTGCACTATAGTTTAGTGGAACAAAAATGTTATATATGCATCAAATTTCACTCAGACCTGAACTATCAACCAATTTATGTGCAATACAAAATGAGAACAAAATTTTGTAAGATTACATCTTTGTTTCACCTTTTTTTTGAAAACAAAATCAAAAGGCTAGTGAATCTCTAAGATTAGTTATATTCTTACTGTATAAATTGTTCGACTGCATATCCATAACAAGGTTGTGCAGATTATCCAGTAGGAGGTACAAATGTATACATACTTCCAGCATTGATACCAGGGTACTGAAGATAATCCACTACTAGAAAAACGGTTTATTAGGACATCTGCAATCTATTTTTTATATCGGCTGATAAGTGTAGCCGATACCATAAATAAGAACTGATTTTTGGTATCGGCTGATGTAAGCAGCCGCTACCAAAAATCTATTTTTGGTAGCGGCTGCTTACATCAACCGATACCAATAATCGTCTGAAATTTTGAACCCACCACGCGGATGGTGAAAAAAATCTCCCACCCTTATTCCTACGCGGGTGCAGCCTTATCCCCACACGCGGACGCAGCCCGTCCTTATCCTCTCTCGTTCTCTCTCGATCTCTCTCCGTCTCTCTCTCGTAGATCCACGCGGAGGCCAACACGGAGCACGGGGTCGGTGTGGCCCTCGACGGCGTCGTGGAGGGGTGGGTCACGGTCGAGCGCGAGGTGGCCCTTCCTCCACCACCACGGTGAGCGGTGCGCGGGATCCGGCTCCTCCACCAAGTAAGCTCCAGCGGTGCGCAGGATTCGGCGCCGCCCTCTGGGCCACCTTCATCGACGGCATCATCATGTTCAAGTAAGCTCCCCCCTGCTCAGGCGCCGCCCTCTCTCTCTCTCCCACCACTCATCTCCGTCCTCATCCACTGCGCAAGGTGCCGCGTGCCATGGCACGCTGACAACGGCGCCCTCCTCGAGCTCACAGAGGACGTCCAAATCTGGAAGGCCATGTCGGAGTACGCGGTGGCTCCGGTCTCAAGCGGCGGCAGCGGCGGCTCCAGTCCGAAGCGAGACGGAGGTGGTGCTCGGCGGTGGCAAGGAGTACACGGCGGTCGAGGCGATGAGGCCCCACTGCTCGAGGCAGTCAAGGCGCTCCCACTGCTCCCATCGCCGAGGAGGCCCCACTGCTCCAACAGCGTGACGGTCGAGACTCTCCCACTACTCGACGGAGGCCCGAGGAGATCCAGCAACAGCGTCTACCTCGACGGGCGTCGGCGAGCAGGGCCCGATCTGGGGCCAACGTGCCCAGATCTGGGCTCTGATTTTTTTATTTTTGAAAACCGATTTTGGGTGTCGGCTGGGAACAGCCGATACGAAAAATAATCTATTTTTTGTATCCTAAGAATAGTATCGGCTGGGCTGACCGATACGAAAAATGACTTTACAACCGATACTATAAAGCATTTTTGTAGTAGTGATCCTAACTAAAGAATTGCATGAGACATCATATTATCCTAAATGTGCATCAGATCAGAATTTGTACACATTATCATACAAACCCATCGAACTAACATAGATGCTCAGAAATGCAAGCCCATGCTGCAAGAGGCAAAAGAAATGCATAGAACAGTGTGAGTTTATACGTACCTAAAACTGGTTTTTTCTCCACCACTCCTCCAACATTTGTATGGTTTTGCTTGCTGTGAACAGGATTTAGCACAGCTGTAGCAGGATGGGAACACTACTAGAAAAATGATTTATTGTAACACCTGGGATTCATTATTGGTGTCGGCTGGTAACAGTAGCCGATACCAATAATGGTGAACTTATCACCCGATATCAGTAATCCATTATTGGTATCGACTGTCTTAAGTCGGCCGATACGAAAAATCGGTCTGATGTTT
>VSTD030001142.1:0-13743 GCA_008808055.3 Sporobolus alterniflorus
CTGTCATTATAATGTTCGTAATGCTCCCGTTCAACTACCACACTCTAAGACACGATGGTCATGGGGTTATTACATTCTTTTAGTATTTACAATGCTTTCTGTGTCTGACCAAACAGGCTCGACATGTGTCCACTGCTAGGGTGGCTTCATTCTAGGGGACCTCCGGCGACCTTTGAATACCCTGAGGACCCCCGCTTCAATGGACAGTGATCGGGCCTGCGATCGAACTGGAGCTTCGCTTTTGAGCGAGGTTGTCCCTTCCTGCAAAACAAGCAATGAAGGTTTTGACGGTCATGATGTTGATGAAGGTCTAATGCGTGGGGTAGAGCTTTGTGATTAGTGCGGACTGATTCCCCCAAAAGCATCACCCTCACACATTGGGATTGAACCTTTGTAGTTTTCTACTGTGATACTGAGGCTTCAACGAGCATGTGTTTCCTTAGTTCTTTCCCTCGGAAAAGCATCACCCTCGCCCTGGTGCAACTTTGTCGAAAGTGGCTCCATCGAAAGTTGTTTCCTCGAAAGCTGTCTCATCGAGAGTTGCTCTTATGAAGGCTGATGCTGCACCAAAAGCTAGTGCACCTCCAAAGGCCGGTGTGCTCACGAAGGCTGTTGTGCAAAAAAGCGCGACAATTTCGTTTGTGCCGAAGGCCGGAAAGATTAAGATTGGCGCTAGGGGAAAGAGACCAAGCGCTGAATTGTTGGCGGCGCCAAAAGGAAAATAGGCGAAGGTTACTGTGGCACGCCCTTGGTCTCCGCCCCGGTTCATAAGGCTGCTATGCGGCTGCGGCCACCAACTGAGTCTGATGACAGTTGAGTGGCATTTTGTGCGATGCTAGATGAGGCGCCGTCGGTGGTGACATGTGCGTCCTCGTCGTCTAGTGAGTCCTCTGGTTCAGATTCTATAATGGCTTCGCCTCCACCGGTCCCCAATATTGTTATTTCTATGGAGCTCTAGGACGTAGCGGAGATGCCAGAGGTTGAGGCGGTGCATCAGCCGGAGCTGGTGGAGACGGAGCATCGCACGGACACTTCCTTATTCTTGTTTGTGTTCTCGATTGCATCTGTAGGATCTTAGACTTCTTGGCGAGGCCAACTCGTGTGCACATGTGTTGGTAACCAACAGAGTCATGGTGTAGTGATTGCAAGGTTATGATCATCTATTTGGATCATTCTTCACCAACATCGAGATCTCCACCAATCGACTTACTTCTACCTCTCGGAAGATCAGGAACCAGCCTCTCATCAAGTGGTATCAGATTTCATGTTGCCCTTGAGGTATTATTGTGTGCCTTCTAGTTAGTTTTTGTCATTGTACCAAGCTCCACCGAGAAAGCCAAAAAATTATACACTTTCCACTGTCCTATAGGCCTTAGAGCCACAATTTTTGTTTTTCAGTTGCTTTGTTGAGTTCATGTTCATCGTAGTTGAGTCTTGTTTCTAGTTTGGATTCATGTTTTTGGCTTGTAGTACTCTTCTCTATGCATTTGGTTGTGTCGCTCACCTAATTCCACCAATCCAACAGGAAACCGTTCTGCTACATTCATTGGTTTGTCCCGCTAGCCATCTTGTGTTAATTCTCCGCGTCGCAAGCCCTAGATAGGTTGCAAACCTTGTTTTTGAGCCTTTCTTTCCATGCTACTACCTCGTTGTGCCTTCACCGTGAAGTTTTCATCTTCGTTGTTTCACCCGATTTCCAATTTGAGTCGGTACCGCACCTTCAAAACCTTAACTCGGAGCTGGTTCGTTAAATCGGCCGTAACTTTTTGATACAAACTTGAAATAACAAAATAAAGTTGGGTTGAAAAAATTATGCATGAGTTTTATCCCCCCCCCTAGGGCAGGGTTCCGAAAATATGGATTGCCCAAATTCGGCTTCTAAGTGCCTCTGTTCGAATTCGTGTCTTGCTTTAAGATTTGTGCTAAAACTTTGCAAATTTCTCTAGGCCACACCATCCATCCAATTGAGCTCGAACTTGATGTGCTTCCTATTTTAGTGATACAAAATCAGACAAAAATACAAAAAAAAGAATCAAAAAGTCAAAAAAATAGATTTCAACTAGTGCCCCAGCCTTGCGTTGAGCTCCGTTGAAGAGTTTTTCCGCTAATCCCACGCTGAGTTCTTCTTTCTGCCTTTGTTTCAATTTCCTTTTGCATCTGCTTTTTTTATCATCATACCAGACCTTGAACATTTGTTAACTCAACATGGTGTTCCTACTTTGAACACTTGTTCAACTTGGTGTTTTTGTCACGAAGTTGCATTAGTTTAGCCACCATATTTTGCTTTCTAAGCTACACCTTCTTCAGAGCAGAATTGATTTGACCATGCATTCACCCCACGCTCTTCTAGTTCTCACATGACCACCGATTGCCACCTACAGTGTAAGTAAAACACTCGTAAGAGCAGGGTAAGACGCTTGAGAGAGTGTGTGGTTCCACCTTCGGTCTTGCATTTTGTTTTACTAACCTATAACCAGTTGTGTTGCTCTCTGTTTTCTGTTCACAATGCCACCAAAATAGGGACAACCACCACCACCACCAACGGGAGATGAAGAAGAAGAATGTGTTAGCAACAAAGAGGTTCACGCCACGATGAAGGCGATAACCGAGCTGGATTGTGATCAATAGATCAGGACAAGCTTCCTGACGATACTCATGAGGACAACTATGACAAAGAAGAGGAGGTGGAGGACGAGGAGCCCTTCAACCCTCCACGTCCACCACCACAACGGCAGCACCGCGATGACCAGTAGGTGCACCAAGAGCTTCCACACCATCCGTGTCAACCAAATTGGCAAGGTATGGGAGGTCACCCTCATCACGACCCTAATCAATAGTACGCTCACGGTAATGATGATCCTTTTACTAAAGTTAAGTTTACGATTCCTCCCTTTTATGGTTTGTATGATGCTGAAGCTTATTTAGATTGGAAGATGACTATTGATAATAAATTTAGTTCCCATCTTGTTCTTGAATAACTTCGTGTTAGACAGGCCACTAGTGAGTTTAAGGATTTTGCTATTATCTCGTGGAATGGATTGTCTAGCCTTCTCTTACAACCTGGTACATGGGATAGGTTAAAAGCTGCTATGCATGAGAGATTTATGCCACCTACCTATCAATGTGACTTACGCAAAAAATTGCAATGCTTATACCAGGGGGATATGTCTGTCCAGGATTATTATGCTGAGTTGCAAAAGGGTATGATTTGTGCTGGTGTACATGAGGAAAGAAAGGATAAATTTTGTTATTTTTATTCTAGGTTGCGCACTAAAATTCAGGATATTGTTAATTATAAGGAATACAATGATGTTAATCATTTATTCCAGATTGGTATGTTGGCCAAAAAAGAATTGCAGGGTCACCAACTGATGAAAATGGAGACCTCCTCCCCCACGTTCCTTTGGAGGCCACCCCATCCAATCCCTGCTCGGTCCCGCTTCTGCGCGTCGTTCACCTATTGGTCGTTGTCATGGTGCCTCGCCGTCCCATTTGGACAAGCCATAAGGAGACAAGGCCACCACCCCGACCAGCGCCCTACCCAACGCGTTGTCACTACCTCGCCCAACCGGTGCCGCCCCAGCTGCACCTACCTCATCAGCAATTGGCCTCGCCCGCGGCAATGTTAGACCGTGCGTGTGTGCCCGACCATCTCCGGCCATTCCAACTGGTCAAGCCCATCCACTCTGAGCCTTGCCAGCGGTAATCCACTGCCACCCTCCCTTGTTTTTCCCTTTTCACCGCCATTGATGACAGCTTACTCTGGCTGCTTCCCATCATCTTGCACAGGTCTAGGAGAAGCCCCTTGGTGAGGAGCAGCTCACCAGACCGGCCGTGAAACGTCCCGACCACTAGAGGAACGCCTCACCATCGCACCACCACCGCCATTCTTCCCCTTCTGGAGAGCTAGACACCGACATCATTCCCCCTTCAATTTCTTGTTTTGAGGCATCCCTAAGACTCTCCTCGTTGTGCAGGAGCTCCACCATGCCTACTGCCGACCGCTGCACCGATGCCTCCACCAGAACGCCACCCGACACCGACAAATCACCACCCTCTCACCGTTGTGGCACTCCGGGGCGTCGCCGCTAGCGTGGCCTTGCCCGGCGGGTAATCTTCATCCCATGGATGCCCTCTGAGAAGCCGTGCGGGCCTTTCTTTTATCGGCAAATCGATGATAGCTGTGTCGAGCCATGTGCCAAGCACGCGCGCTACCGGCGCCGTGGACATGCTAAGCACGCTCTGGTGCCCTCGTCCTGGCAATGAGGGCGGGCCAGCCCAGCCGCTGTGGCCGACTGCAAAGCCATTCCGGCCCAGGCCTTAGTAGACCTAGTTTACCGCGCGGGCCAGGCCGCTGTGGTTAGTTTCAGCCTAGCGCTCCGAAGGGGAATTTAAATCCTTTTCTAATTTCAGAAATAGTTTAAATGCAGTTTGAACTTCCAAAATTCGTATCAAATTCAATATTTGTCCAAAATTCATGAAACTAGTTCTGTTATTCTTCTAAATTCATGTTCTATTCAATAAAAATATAAAAGCTAGCAGTAACCCTTGAATTGAATGGTTTAAATCGAATCTTGTTCAAATTCATTTATTAAATCATCATTGTATGTATGAACCATCGTCATTGGAGTTTATTCTGCAAGTGAAGGGCACTGTTGCAGAGGAGCTTGGGGGACAACCTCATGAAGTGTCACTGATTCTAACTTTTCTCTTGTGCAAGACAAGCCCCAGTGCATGCCAAACCTACTTACCCGTCGTGTCCTTTACATATTTATGCTTGCAAATGTATTGTGTAGTTACATATAGGATTTGATTGGAACTATAGTTGCATTAGAATGGTTACCCTTCCTTATTAACCTTGTGATCCCCTTTTCTAAATTATAGTACCGTTAGTTGTGCTACGCTTAGTTGTAGCTAATGGTAGAAAATGAGTGGTTGGTTCCACTCGTGCGTAGGACCATTTTTACCTCTAATGGAATTTAAAATGGTTAAAATTTGGTAAAGAATTGAATGATGTTTAAATTTGAGACTGGGCGTGGCAACTAGGGGAAAGCAGAATATCATCGGATGGAAAGGTCAGGGAGAGGGATGTGGATGTTCGAGCCTCCAAGGTGGTAGGCCTCACGTGTGTCGATTGATTACCATTCGTAGTGGACCCTTGTACGAGCAATTGATTATGTACTAATCGCATACTAGATTTATGGGGTCCAGTAAACCGACCTAGCTTGATGATTTTAGTGGTTCAATGATACCCCACCATTCCCCTAGAGATGAGCATTGGGATAGTGTACGGGTCACCCACAGATAGCCCAGTATGTGGTATCACGTGGAAGACATGCACTAGGGAGAGGTGGGACCTGGATCACCCCTACGATATCATTATGAAAGGTTGCCATACGTGGTTGGCTATTGATTCGGATCTCTGTGACACTCAGATATGAGTGATAACTTGTTCACTGGCCCACTCATAGAAATGCATGTTTACTTTTATGATGATGATTAATATGGTTAATTAATGATGATGAGCATGTTTATATTATGATGATGTATTTACTTTATAGTTTTGTTTGTTATCTTGTATGTTCTAGCTTAGGATGATCACCTTTATTCCTGTATAATTATTATGGCTAAAATAATCAAAGCAAAATATTGAAAGTAAGGATCTACCTTTAGTCGTTGCTTCCGCTGAGTCAGTTAAACCCTTTGTAGCCTTGCATGTCTAGGACTCGACTATTTATGGCCACCTTTGTTGGGTAAGTCTTACTGAGTATTAGTTGCTCAGGCTTTATGTTGTTTGATCTAACTGTGTGCAAGTAGATCTCCTATCCCTTCCGGTGATGCCGAGGGTGGCTACCAGTGGGAGGTCTAGACTCCTGACGATTGAGCCCCGTATTAGGAGACGCCATAGGCATAGACAGCTTTTGAGGGTGAAATGTTAGGGCAAGGTGTTGCCCTTGTATCGTCGAGAGATTTCTCTTCCACTATCATTTAATTTCCGCTGCAAGAACCCTGATGTATCAAATTCGAATTTTAAATTGTAATATTTTAATTATTAGTCCATCTAAATCCAGCTCGTATGTGTGTGCACTTGCATATTCTTGCTTCGTTAAGAATCCTTTGACATGATCTTGGTGGCTAACCCATATTATCAGATGGGGGTGTCACACTCACCGAAGCTGAAGCTGGTCGAAACTCATAGTCTGTGAAACATGGGGAGTTGGAAAAGGAGTGTTCGGGTCTCCGTGTTGCTGTTGACACACTCAGGTAAGAGAAGTCCAAAGTTGTGGCTGATCACGAGGTTGCCCATGTGTCAGAGCACAAAAAAATTCGAGACTATCGCGTGCATCACTGTGAAAAGCTTCATGAGCTTCGGGTGAACCTGGAAATAGCAGTAATTGAAATTGGCATGCGCTGCTTACCATACCCGGGGAAGAGTAGTACCATCGGTGAAATAGTCGAGTGGTTCAACAAGGAGATTCAAGCTCTACCAGGTGCGATTTTTAAGGCAAACAAAAAATTCTTATGCTACTGCCTTGTTGGTGTCCTGGAGATGTTGTATGAGAATGCAAAGTGTGGTCATGTTGCGGGGTTGGAGGCTATCATGAACTCATGCGACGCTTCCATCTTGGATGATATACCTGAAGAGATAGTGAAGCTCTCAGGGCGTATTGTGAGAAGGTGCTGGACCTCACATGGTTTGTCATATGTTATAGATGCTTTCCGCATCGTGCTGCATGTAAATATGTTTACCACATGCTCCGATGTTTGGAGATTGCTGATGTTGACTTCTATTTTTGTGTCAATGTAGCCAGAAAATGCTGGTGAGGGTGGATCGTGACCTGCGAGTGGTCCTAGAGTCCTTCCTCACGCCCTAGTGAAGATCACCCAATGTCTCAAGAGGATGAGGGCGCTGCACGCAATGCGACTGAGGGTCACAATGATGATGCCACACACGATGATGTCGAGGATCGCACCGATGCGGCTGTCGATGAACAAGCCGCAGGGTCCATTATCGATGCTATCGAGGTGTCATGAGAAAGTGTTTATGGTGCAATAGGGGGCTTAGTTTATTTGAGTTTGAACAATGTGTTTAACCTTCATAAGGTCTGTGCTACTCTGGTCCTACGTGGGCTTCAGATATTATGATTTTGGACACCCCTTGAGGTGACTTAGTTGAAATTTCATCGAGTTCATATGATTTGTCATTTTTTTTCTTTGAAAGCTAGCTCTCATCAGCATGAACACATGGGGGGCTCACCTAGGGGTCATCGAGCATAAGCATAGGGGAGCTTTGACTCGGCATCGACAAGTTAGATGAAGCTGATCCCGAGGGGCAGTCCATGATTGCGGTGTGAAGTCCGCACAGAGGTCTGAGGTCAGAAAGAATTGGCAACGGTACCACACGTATGGGAGAGGGAACCTTGGTAGGTGATGCTCTAGGTCCGTCGTTGGCTCCGCTGAGGGGTTGTGGTGGGAGCTCCGCAAGTTATAGGGCCACACAGATTTTAGCATATGCTCCCGGAGCTCTTTCACCTCGCATGAGGTGGTCGTTTGTTGATAGGCAATACTCACCTTAGACCATTATGGGTCGGAGTGGGTGGGAAATAATATTAGAGGAGCTTACGTGCAAGGGATTGATTGCAAAGAAGGAACCTGTAAAAGATGGTGATGAGTAATAAAATGTGGCATCTTATTGTCACTCTCACACGTTGTATCCATTTCGCACGATTCATTTTGATGCCTTCGCACAATTCTATTTGCTGGTGTCACCTTCGCACGATTTCATTTATTGGTGTCGCCTTTGTGTGACTTTGTTTGTTTCTGGGCATCACCTTCGTGCGATTTCATGTGTTTCTGGTATCACCTTCATGTGATTTTGTGTATTTTTGGGCATCACCTTCGTGCGATTTCGTTTAGTGGTGTCGCCTTCATGCGACTTTGTTTGTTTATGGGCATCGCATTCGTGCAATTTCATGTACTTCTGGGCATCGCCTTCTTGCGATTTCGTTTAGTGGTGTCGCCTTCATGCGATTTGTGATAAAAATCATGTCAAGTCTGCCAAAGTGAAATGTGTCACCCTTGCATTCGGCCATCGGGTCAGCGAAGCCGACTTCTGTGAACTGACGGGCATGCTCGATTTTTGAATTGAGGTTACCTCTTATTTCCTCAGAGGTCTTTTTCCTTAGCCCCTTGCTTGTTGGGGTGACCTCTTTTTTTATCAGAGGTCTTTTTCCTTAGTCCCTTGCATTTTGGAGTTGCCTCTTTTTTATCGGAGGTCTTTTTTCTTAGCCTCTTACGTTTTGGTGTTGCCTCTTTTTCATCGAAGGTCTTTTTCTTAGCCCTTTTCATTTTGGGTTTGCCTCTTTTTTCATTGGAGGTCTTTTTTTCTTTGCCCCTTGCATTTTGGGGTTGCCTCTTTTTTCAATGGAGGTCTTTTGTTTCTTAGCCCTTTGCATTTTGGAGTTGCCTCTTTTTTCATCGGAGGTTTTTTGAGCCAATGAGCGAGGAGTCTGATAGCGCGCCTCTTCTCATGGCTTCTCTACTTGGTGGCAGAACGCCTGTCGAATGTCGAGCTAACCTTGTTAGCTATTTTGACCCTCGATCCTCATAGTTTTGGGGAACAAAGCTTTTATTGTCGCTTTGGGGTACATAGGCTTCGCCTTGTTAAAAATCTCACACCCTTGTGGGCTTCCCCTGTGAGGAAAAGAGTACGGGCCTTACAAATAAATGTGTGATGCTACTCCTATTATGAAGGCTTGTTTATAGTTTACGAGACCTCCATTTACAATTTAGATTTAAACAAAGAAACGACGAAGATTCTCTACATTCCAAGAATGCTCCAACACTCGACCTTGAGGATCTGATAGACAGTATGCACCCGGCCTTGACTTTTCTCTTACCACATATGGTCCAATCCATTTGTCCTCCAACTTGCTGGTGCGAGGGCTTCACAAAAGTACCATGTTTCCTACATAAAGCTCTTGTAATTTGACTTTCGGATCTCTCCATGCTTTTTTCTCCTCTTGATAGTTCTGTAAGTTTGCAACGGCCTTGAGTCTGTCTGATTCTAGCAAGTCTTTTTCTTCGGCTTCGCTAGGGCACATTGGGGCCTCTATCACTGTTTGCAAGCTTCGATGTTTTACCTTTTCTGGCAGCACTGTGTCGACTCTGTACATTAGCTGGAATGACGTAAAGTTGGTCATTCTGCACACTGTAGTGTTATGCCTCCATACTGCTTTTGGCATGACCTTTGCCCATTTGCCTTTCTTTTGCCCTCGAGTATTTTCTTGATTGCTTCAAATATCAAGGTGTTGGCCCTCTCTATAACACCATAGGACTGAGGGTGATATACTGACGCAAACACAAACTTTGTTCTGATCTGCTAGCAAAAATTCGTAAACATTGCACTGTCAAAATACTTTGCGTTATCGACTATAATGTGTCAGGGGACACCGTAGTGGCAGATGATATTTTGCTAGAAGAATTTTCTGATTGTTGCGAAACTTACATTGGTGAGAGGCTTCACTTTTATCCACTTTGTGAAGTATTCAACTGCCACAACGGTGAAGGTGTAGTTGCCCTGCGCTGGGGCTAACTTGCCAACGATATCAATGCCCCATCGCTAGAGAGGCCACAACGAGGTGACTAGCTACAAAGGTTGTGCCAGAGCTTTCGATTTGTGAGAAAACTTTTGACAAGCTTCACATGTGGAGACCAGTTTTGTTGCGTCGTCAATCACTATTGGCTAATAGAAACCTTGCCTGGTGACCTTGGCGGCTAGAGCTTTGGCGCCTATGTGACCTCCGCAAATTCCTGCATGAATTTTTGAACGTATCTCTTGGCCTTCGACCATGCCAACACACCGTAGGAGAGGACCTGAGACAGAGGTCTTGTACAGATCATTATCAACTATCTGGTATGCCCTGGCTCTCTATTGCATTCTAGTATATTCTACGGTGCTATCTGGATCATAATAATGGTGAAGGTATGCCATCCTCAGGCTTAGAGTGCCGATGGATGACATTCTCTTTTAGGGAAGAGAGAATGTTTTGACCGTTGAGAGAAATTGCTTCTGCAAACTCTGATTTATACTTTGAAGCATAATTTTGGCTTCAAACCTCTTGTTGCATCACTAATACATGAACCTAAGTTGTAATGACTTCTACTTGACTTTATAGTATGGTATGGTACTTGCGTGTGTTGATTATGTTCTCGCTTTGCTGAGAATCGCTCAAGTTGATCCTGACGATGAACCCCCTCCCCGAGGTGGTTCTGTCACAAGCTCGAGCTTGCGGAAATGTTGGACCTCCAACTTACTGAATTTTATAAATTGTCCACAGATCTCTGGCACTATATTGGGCCGCTCCCTGACTAGATGGCTATGCAAAGGCCCCGCTCACAATGCTTTGATGGCTTGCGCGATGACTTAATCATCGGATACTTTCGGAACTTGAGCCTTGAGTTGCAGGAACCTCCGGTAGAAATTGGAAAGTATTTCTTTTTCTCGCTGAGCACATGACATGAGGTCTTCTTCCATGCTAAGCTCCACTTGGAACCCCTGAAAATTGAACAAGAACTTCTCCTTTAACTGCTGTTAGGAATAGATGCATTTTAGTGGGAATCTGGAGTACCAATTTGCTGCAACATCCTCTAGTGAGATGATAAGGGATTTGGTGAGGATGGCTTCGTCTCCCCCAGCTAAGGCTATGACAGCTTCGTAGCACTTGAGTAATTTGCGCAGATCGGTGTTGCCGTGGTATTTAGGTGGAGGTGTGGCTCAATAATGGGAGGGTCATGGTGTGAGTTGTAGGTGGTTGGCCAGCGGACTTTTGGGATCCGTGGTGTCAGGATGCGGCGGGGGTGGTGGTGTCTAGAAGAATTGATTTTGTGACAAAGGTGATGGTGGGTGGTGGTTGGAGATGTGGTATTGTGGCGGAGGTGGTGGATTGGTGTTAGATTGATGCTGCATATGATCGAGCGGAGGCTCTTGCCTCTGTTCCTGCCGGTGAAGGATGTTGATGGTGTACTATAGCTATGTTACCTTCAAGTTTCGGCGCGTTGAGCTGCTGCTTGCCTCCTCATGATAGATTCTTATTCCTGACGGAGCCTCTCGATTTTGTGCTAGACTCTGATCAACCCCTCCTCCTCTTCTACAGCTTCATCTTCATAAGTATCTTCATCCCAGTCTTGCACTTGGATTTGATTGAGCTCAACGTCGCCTTGAATGACTTGTGCTGGCGAAGGTGCCCGCAGGGGTGATTGGTGCGGGTCACCTCCATTGGTTTATGTTAAGGTGGTGCCTCCGCCATTTTGACTGGAGCCTGGGGCGGTGGTGGACATGTTGTTGGTTGGTTGGTGTAGTTGGACCTCGGGAATGTGACCGAAGGCTGGGTGCTTTGGGCCTTCGGTGATGGTGGAGAGGACTTGAGTCGATGGGTGGATGGTTTTGGGTGGAAGCTTGGGGTAGACCTTCGTCTGGATGGAGGCGTTGGCTGGTTCGTCGCGGTCGCATTATCAGGGTTATTTTCGAGCTTAGAACATGGTGGACGCCAAATATTGGGATTAAATAGCTGAGGGCTATCGAGTCCTGAACACGAAGGTACAAAACAAAGGTAAAGAAGAGAAGGTACGTGAGGGTGAATAGTGGTAATGAATGTGGACAACAACTGCCCCCATGTCTCCCATCAATGAGCACATAGGAGTCTATTTATATGGTAGTTAAAAAGCTATCATTACAATATCTGTAATGCCCTCACTCAACTACCACACTCTAAGACACGATGGTCACAGGGTTATTACAACCTTTCAGTATTTACAATGCTTTCTGTGTTTGACCAAACATGGCTCGACATGTGTCCACTGCTGGGGCAGCTTCATTCTAGGGGACCTCCGACGACTTGTGACCTCCGACGACCTTTGAATCCGCCGAGGACCCCTGCTCCGATGGATGCTGATCGGGCCTGCGACCGAACTGGAGCTTCACCTTTGAGCGAGGCTGTCCCTTCCTACAAAACAAGTGAGGAAGGTTTTGACGGTCATGATATTGACGAAGGTCCAATGCGCGGGGTAGAGCTTCTTGGGGGGTTTCCTTGCGGCCTTCTTTCCACATCCCAACAATTTTGTGAGTCGTTTTTAAGATTTTGTCAGTCATCTTTATGATTTTGTAATGCCACACTACAGTGACTCAACCATTTTTATGATTTGTCAGTCAATCTTGAGATTTCATCGGTCATTTTTCTAATTTCTTCAGACATTCTCGACATTTCGCTCAGTCATTGTTAGGTTTTGCTCAGTCATTCGTATCATATTTAGCCTGTAGTTGAATCCTTGTTACACATCAGCTCGAGGTGCATGGATAACACATTCCATCTCAACAATCAATCAGGAAACAAAATTGAAAATCATATGAACACTCAATTATTTTCTGAATAGAAATTCGAAAAGCACCCATCGACCAGGAATAGTACGATACATGCTCATATTCCCCGACTCTTCTTTAATTAATGATCGAGTAACTAAGGGCATGTTTGGAATAATAGTTATCCAACAATTAAACCTAGCGGTTTCCAACAGCTCTAGATAATAATTAGCCGGCTAATACTACTTATTATCCATAGTGGTTCCAAATTACACGGGAGAGAGAGTGGGGGTGGCCGTTCTTGGCCACGGCGCCCGCGTCATGCTCACGCGCATTTAAAACGCATTTGCGCCTCCAGGTCCAGGTTTTAGCATGCTCCGCGGTGAACTGTACAGTTGGTAGCACCAGTTGTACCGACGGTTTAATGGTACTACAACACGCCGTTTGATGCGAAGTAAACAACATGTGTACTACTCCCTTCGATTCTTTTTTACTTTGTACTTGCTTATCGTCTAGTAAAAAAGGAAAGAGATTAGGAGACGAAGAAGAAGATGGGAGCGGAGTGCCAACCTACTAAAACTCGACTGCATCATGCGTCGGTCCAATCGTTTGGTTTCTCCGAACTCCCTCGGGTGGATAATTAAGCGATTCCCCATGCATAATAACGCCGTGATGATATATGCACGCGCGAAAGGCGGCGGATTCGTGTTGAATTCCGACAGCTACTGTGCGCTGCTGTTGACTGTTGTGCTACCATAATCTTAGCTGGCCAGGTCGATAGACTAGCTGACGAGCAAATAAAGCGAACAGTGATAACCAGGAGGCAGTTAGTATAGTGTAGCTGAGACGGCAGGGTGTGAGGCAGGGCAGGCACAAACACCATCAACCACGCCTTCGCCTTCGCATCCAACTTGCCTGCCAACCGACCTTCATCCCCTTTCCATCGGGTTGGCCTGCCCGCTTTTGCCTTGCTCGCCCCCCACCTCTTCCCTTCCTTCTCCTCCTCGCCCTCGTCCTCTCCGCCTCGCCTTCCCCACCCCGCAGCGACTACCAACCAACCCCAAGCAGCCGGGGCCCACCTCCCCGCCGGAAGCAGAGCCGACCGACCCCGTGCCGGATTCGCCGCCCGCTGATGCGGCTGAGCCCAAGGTCAAGCTAGAGCCGCCGCCGGTACAGGAGGAGGAAGGAGAAGGAGCGGAGGAGCCGAGGAGGGGCGGCAGGAGGAGGAAGAGGGCGCGGCGCGGCGCCCCCGCCTCCCCCTCGTCCCCCGCTGCGGCGCCGGGGGCGGGCTCCGTCATGGTCAAGCGCGACCTGCTCGCGCGCTGCCTCACGTGCCCGCTCTGCCACCGACTCCTCCGCGACGCCACCACCATCTCAGAGTGCCT
>VSTD030001143.1:0-13738 GCA_008808055.3 Sporobolus alterniflorus
TGAGCTCTTTGAGGTGCTTCAGGTTAGGGACACATATTCGTTTTCCTAACCATAGAGTGCCTTGACTATCCTCTGAGAAATCGCTGGTCTTGTTGTCCTTAATAAATTGTCGTATCTCCTTCAATTTTGTGTCCTATAATTGTCCTCAGATTTCTGCCTCCAAAGTTGGTTCGACTTCCATTGCTACTGTGGCATCGTTTATAATTGTGAGATTAAGATACTTGATTTCTCTGTGCAATTCTGGCCACATCCTTCAGGCAAAAGTAGTTTTGCAGTACTTCCTTCGACTCAAGGCGTCGACTATGACATTTGCCTTACCAGGATGATAATTGATTTCTAAATCATAATCCTTGATCAATTCTAGCCATCTTCATTGTCTCAAGTTTAGATCTGTCTGAGTGAAGATGTATTTGAGGCTCTTGTGATCACTATATATCTCACATCGATGACCGATGAGGTAGTGCCTCCATATCTTGAGAGCATGCACAACTGCGGCTAACTCCAAGTCATGAGTTGGATAGTTTTCTTCATGTTTTCTCAACTGACGAGATGCGTATGAGACTGCTTTTCCATCTTGCATCAGTACACACCCTAATCCCTATCATGAAGCATCACAGTAAATGTCGAATGCCTTGGTTATATCCGGTAGGATCAACACCGTTGCCAAAGTGAGTTGCTTCATCAACTCTTCAAAGCTGGCTTGGCATTCTTCAGTCTAGTCGAAGTCCTTGTTCTTCTCAAGTAACCTTGTCATTGGTTTGGCTATTTTGGAGAAATCCTTTATGAACCGATGGTAGCAACCTGCCAATCCAAGGAAACTCTGAATTTCTAAAGCATTCGGTGGTGGCATCCAATTTAACACGTCCTTTACCTTACTTGGGTATACTGAGACTCCTCCAGCAGAGATGACATGCCTGAGGAAAGCGACTTTAGTTAACCAAAATTCACACTTGCTTAATTTTGCATATAACTTATTTGATCTAAGCTTCTCCAATACCATTCTTAGGTGCTTTTCGTGTTCTTCCGTCTTAGAAAATATGAGAATGTCATCGATAAATACCATAACAAACTTATCCAAATATTCCATAAACACCTTATTCATGAGATACATAAAATAGGTTGGTGCATTTGTCAGTCCAAAAGACATCATGGTATACTCATATAATCCATACCGGGTGCGAAATGCGGTCTTTGGGATATCCGACTCCCGGATTTTCAACTGATGGTATCCTGATCTCAAATCAATCTTTGAGAATACGCTCGCTCCCTTCATCTGGTCAAACAGATCTTTAATTCTTGGAAGGGGATACTTATTCTTAATGGTAACTTCATTCAATGACCGATATCCACGCACATCTATTGTGTTCCGTCTTTCTTTTCCACGAACAACACGGGTGCTCCCCACGGGGATGAACTAGGACAAATGAATCCCTTTGATTGTAATTCAGCTATTTACTTCTTTAGCTCCACTAGTTCATTTATAGGCATCCTATATGGCCTCTTAGGAATAGGGGGCATCCTAGGTAGCAGTTCAATTATAAACTCAATATCACGATCTGGCGGCATACCTGGTAAATCTTCAGGGAATACATCAAGGTACTCTTGAACTACTCTGATTTTATTGAAAGAGGTTCCTTGCACTTCATTGAGCAGACTGACTTGTTCTACTTGTATGGCTGCATTGAACTCCACTATGGTGACATCTTCCTTAGTCAACCTTATTGCTCTCTTGGCACACAAGATGACTCTGTCATACTTCCTTAACCAGTCCATGCCAAGAATTATGTTTATGCCCTTGGAATCCAAGACAATGAGGTTCACCAGAAAGTCTACCCCCCTTATGGTAATACTAACTGCTGGACATATATGTTTTGTCCTCATTTCACCTCCAGGTGAGCTAACAAGCATGGTATGCTTCATAATTGTTATGGGAAGATGATGCTTTGCAACAAATGATGATGATATAAAGGAATGTGATGCTCCCAAATCAAATAAAACTGTTGCAGGATGTGAGCATGCAAAGAACATACCCAATACAACATCTTGAGCCTGTTGGGCTTCTTCAGTAGTCATGTGGTTGACCTTGCCGTAGGTGTAGTTCTGCTGCCCTTGAGGTCATGATTGGCCCCCTGCTCCAGGCACGGACAGCTTGTTGGGACACTGTTGGATGAGATGACCATTCATGCCACACTTAAAATAAGGGCCCAAATCTTGACCTCCATGGTTTTGTGCATTCTGTGTAGGTTGCGCTGCTGGGCAAGATACTGGTTGCAGGTTCTGTCGCGGCTGCTGCTGCACATTTTGCCGATTCATCTGCTACGGTGTTCGCTGCAATGGTGCATTTGGCCTCTGCATCTGGTATTGTGGCCGTTGCATCTAAAATTGGGGGTGCTGCATTTGCATCGGCATCTGTGGTCAGTTCATCTGCGGTGGCTTGAAAAACTGGTTAGGCTGTGAGAAGCAAGGCCTAATGTTGCTCCCAGAGGACTGTCCATGGAATGACATCTTCCTTTTGCCATCCTTCACCATTTCCTTGACTTTGTTTTCAATAACAATGGCCTTGTCGACCATGTGCTAGAAATCGACGTAGTCGGTGTTGAGCAGTTGTAATTTAATATCATCATTCAATCCCTCCAGGAACATGTTCTGCTTCTTTTTGTTAGTGTTGATGTCTTCGGTGGCATATCTGGAGAATTGAATGAATGAGTTGAGGTACTCATTCACCATCATGCCGCCCTGCTTTAGATCAATGAATTAATTCTTCTTAAATTTCATGGTGTCACGGGGTACATAGTGGTTAGGGAAATGAGCATTGAACTCATTCCACGTGATGGAGTCGACATCTGAATGAGTGTTACAGTATGTCTCTCACCAATTTCCTATCATACCAAAGAGCTGGTGCACAGCAAAAAGAACTTTCTCATGATCCGTGCACTGGGCGATCACGATCTTCTTCTCAACTCCATTAAGCCAATCTTCAACTTCCATTGGGTCCTTGGCTTGTGAGAAGGTGGTGGGGTGAGTTCATAGGAACTCCGCCAAACGAGACTGGTGTGGTGGTGGAGGTGGAGGTGCTTGTTGCTGGTGAGCTTGTTGGTTGGGCTGCATATTATTAAGGGTCTGCATTACAGCTTGCATTAGTTGATTCTGCGTGGCGATCAATTGTATGAGGTTGACATTGTTGTTGGAGTTGTTGTTGTTGTTGCTAGGCTGGCCATTACACTGACTATTCCTTGTGTTCATGATCTGATGGTTTGGTAGAAAGGGAGAGTAAGATTCTATGAAACACAACTATATGCACAAGGGATAGAGGGAAAATGCTGCCATTTTATTTATCTTAATAAAGATGAGGTCGTGGACAAGGCGCCGAAGCAACCCACGACTCCCACCAAACACACACAAGCACAAACATCAATCATCAAACAAGCGATGACTAATGCCACATTATTATAGACTTGGGTGACTCTTAACAACTGTGAGATCCGAAGGGGTAGTGGCTGTCCACGGGAGACTCCTCATCTGAACCCTGAACTGTGGAGGTGGTAGACTAGGTGTTTATGTCAGATGCGTAGAGGTCGCTGGCATGGCCCTCTACCATCCTCTGGTACCCTTGGATGGTGGCGTCAGAGTTCCACAACTAGGTGTGGAGAGACTTGATCTCTCGCTGTGCAGCCAGCAGGCGGTGTACCAACTCCACCGTGATGTTCTGGTAGTGTACCATCTCCATCCTAGGGGTATCCTTCTTCACCCCAGAGGCTTTGAACTTGTCCTTCTTCCGTTGGGGCAGGAGGTGGTGGACGGAGTTCTGTAGCTTGCCGCGTTGACGATGGCTTGCCAGGCGGCGTCAGCCACAACATCATTGTTACATGCTCTGTAGGCTGGCCCTGTGTGCCTGTTGATCACCTTAGGCCCCTGGAAGATCTCCATGACGGCCTTGAACTCCACCTGCCCTGGACGCAGGATTCCCTTGATCTGATACTTGGGAGCAAAGGTGATGCCCAAGTGTCCTAGCAAAGCCTGCAGCCTGCCACTGGGAACTGGAGCTTCAGCCCGAAGGACTCAATCTCCTCAGCGTCCCTGTATAGCTTCTCGCCCTCTGTGTTGCTCGGGGGAGAGTACTCCTCATCGTCCTTGTCTTCATCATGGTCCTGCTGCTGTTGCTGCTCCCCATCAGGTGTCCCCTGGGCTGCTGGGCTCCCAAGTACCACTAGCTCGATCTCAAAAGGCTCCTCCTCCTGAGGTATGTGCTGTGGTGAGTCATGCTGCATCTCCTGCTGCTGTGGCATGTTCTGAGGTGCCAGCTGACCAGTGGGCTGATGATCGGTGCTCTTGCGGGCTGTGCGGAGAGGGCGAACCATCTAAAATTTGAAAATAGGAGAGTGTAAGATAATAGTTAAATAACATCAGAAAATAAAACAAGGGTGAAGTAAAATATTGGTAAATAGTTTTATAAGTTACATGTCCATAAGAGCGTCCAGTCTAGCTAGGTCTACGTCCTGTGATTAACATAGCTCTAATACCACTTGTCATACCCCAGTTCTAAAAGAGCAGAACCGAAGCCTCTATACATGTGTCCAGGATGTTCAAATCACACGTATAGCAACAATATGATAAATAGATGAAATATTTTGATTAAACAGAGTAATATCTCTTACATAATGACAAAATGGTCTGAAAAAGATTACAGAGCAGTAAATAGCAGAATTAAACTAAACGTAGAGCAGCTTCCACAGGCTTGACCATTGGAGAGGCCCACCTAGCTTTCCTCATCTTCACCTTGCTGGAATTCTTGGTTCCACCCTTCCATGCAATCTAAAGCAATGGTGCAAGCAAGGCTGAGTAGACTTATGTTGGCTACTCAACAAGTGCGGGAGAAACATGATATAAAAGTTTTAAGCAAGGATGGCTGACTAGGGGGTTGACTCCCAGAAAGCAATGATTATGACTATACAAAAAGCTTCTAGTTATCTAAGCAAACTCAACACCTCAAAAACAGGACATCGGTCACACCACAGAGTCCACTGCAGAGGATCGACATAACCAACAAGACTAACCAGGCCTAACTCAACCAAACCCAACCTGGGTTCCACTAATCATGTGAGGGTCCATGCCACTCATGACCATGAGAATGACTGTTATAACAGTTTTACACTCTACAGATGTTGTACACATTCCCCATGAGTCGTGATCATCCTTGATAGTCGGATAGCCGTTGTACAGATGAGTACGCTTACACACTTCCGGGGTGTGCGCTAGGACATCACTATAAGGTTGTTCAATAGTTTCCCCTAGTTTGCAGCGTACCCACTGAGGTTTCACCAGAGGTGTCAGTCCAGATCACCAAGGTCCCCCTCTTGCATCGTGTGGTTCTCAGGAGAGTCCACTCCCTGACCCACTCATTCCCATCCAGGCAGATCCCAAGAGAGTCCACTGAATCCTCACCACCGATTGGTATGCCAGACTAGGTTCTACCACATACTACACCAAGCCATACCCATATAGGTTCATGGTTGTACTATTTTCATGGGTGGTCGCTTTCGGAGTCCACCGGACCCAGCACCTAACTATTGGAATCTACTGAACACAGTTTCAAACCCGTCACCCCAAATCCCTATTCTTCACACTAACAGGGAACAACAACTACTGACAGGGTGATAATAGATAAAAGGTAAAGATATAGCTATTCAAACCCAGACTAGATCATGCAGGGCTAAGCAGTTGTACTACCCAAAGAACCTAACCACTCTACTCTACGGGGTTCTCAAGGAAAGACAATCAATTCTTGTAGGCCTAGCAAAGGTTTGCACAACGCTTGCTCCTATCATGCAGTTATATTTCTACAGAATAGATAGGAAAACTAATGGGCATAAAATGGTCAAGGGCACTTGCCTTGCTTCTCCACATAAAAAAACTGGGACTTCTCGAAGGCTTGCTCCTGGAAGTCCTCGAAGAATGGCTATGGCACAGTGTTACCTAACGTGAAGTAAACACAAGTAATCAATCAACAAAGTGCAACAAACATATGTTAAATGAATACATATAATGAAAGAAGCAGTGATTCTGAGAATTTTGGTGAAAGAATCATTGGAGTTGGTGTTGTGGTTGAAAAGATATGGAATTTTGAAGTTTCGGGGCTATTTTTGTGGATTTTTTTTGAGGCTAAGGACTATTTTGGAATTATTTTTCAAAAACTAGGGGTCTAACTGTGAAATCATGGAGTGTATGTTGATTTTAGAGAAACCTAGGGGCTTCTTTGCAAAACTGCTGGTGATTATCTATTCCCGAATTATTTTTGTAAGGAAAAAGTCGTGGACTAGGGCCACTGGCCGTGGACCACGTCCGACCTCGGTCCACGGCGGACCGGCCATGGACGGTGGCACCGAGCTTGCCGGAGCTTGGCCTCCAGCCGCTCCGGTGCGCAAGGGTGCCAGCCAAGGGTTGGGAGAGGGAGAGGGGAGTGCGGGGGACCCATTTTGGGCCTCGCTGAAGGTCGGGCGGTGGCGGTGAAGGCCGCAGCGGGGAGAGCTTTGGTGCGGGGTCGCTCGGGGCATGGAATTGGGGCAAGGAGGAGCGGGCGAGAAGCGGTGGGTGTAGGGCATGCCGGGGCGGCCTTTTATAGGGTTGGAGGGGAATGGTGGGAAGCAGTGTCGGCGCCATGATGGTTGTGGAAGCGGCCGTTTTAGGAGGGGATCAGCTAGGGTGGTGGTGCGGAGTGATGATGTTGGGGTGCTCCGGCCATTTTGGGAGTGGAAGGGGGGCGCTGGGAGGCGGCATGCATGCATGTGAGGTGGCGGTGGCGGCATCGGCTGTTCAGCCCATGGAGGAAGACGACTGGGCGGTGCCTGCGTGTCGGCGAGAGAGGGTGGGCTGGGCTGGGTGGGCCAGCCAAGGGCCGAGGACCAGTGGCAGGGGGCGGTAGCGGCCTAATGGGAGGGGAAATGGGAGTGGGCTGGCTGGGGTGGAAGGAGAGGCGGGACGCGGCTGGGCCGAATCTGGAGCCGGGCGAGAAGTCAAAAAGAAATTCTTTTAGAATTTCAATTGATTTTAGAATTTAGTAGAACTTTGGAAAATTGTACAACGAGATTTAGGAGGAATTTTGGCATGGGTATTTTTCCTAAAATCTTCTAGGCTATCCAAGTATTTTAGAAAAATAAAATATACCATGGCATGATATGCAACCTTAGGCAAAAATAATTAATGAATGATTTCACCATATACTATTTATTTAAAATTTATCCTAATGCACTGCTAATTCGACAAAATTTTATTATTGCAAAAAGCAGGTGTTACAGTGTCTCCTCGAAGGAGCACCATACCTAGGCTCATCCAGAGTCATCTTGCAAGCCATTGTGCCTCTTCTCCATCCTAGCCTCCCAGGCCAAATCGAGCGATTTCCTCCTTGGCCTCTCGAGAGATCTCCTCGGCTGTTTCCTCACAGGGTTGTTCTCCCTCACCCACCAAGAAGACTTCTTTGTCGCCCTCAAAGTTAGATTCTAGTGCTGACTAGTAGATTGGATATATTATGACTGCCGGAATAGCTAGTGTGTGGTCAGCTTTATCCCCTGAGGGACTCGAGTCCGTCTACCCCAGCTGGAGAGATTCATGTCTGAGTTGTGCCTCATTTATGAGACCAACTCGAACCGGGGCTGGTCGGAGGCGGTCGGTGCCTAACCCGATTACTTCACACAACTCAGGCTCCATGAGGTTGAGATCTCCAATCTTGTCAGCAATAAACAGAAGGGATCCCAGAACCCACCTTGAGTTGGGAAGAAACTTGGTTGTAGATTGAAAGATCATTGCTCTCACGAAGCTTGATCTTGTGAGTCCCACGGTGGGCACCAACTATCGTGGTTTGTGACTAGGTTTGACAGTAGGGGTGCTCACGGATGCGAAGAATAATGACACACAAGGGACACAAGGGTTTATATTGGTTCATGCCTCTGTGAGGATTAAAATGCTACACCTTGTGTGTGTCGGTGTATTATGATTCATTCGGTTGAGACCCCCTCTACCCCTCCTTTTATAAGCCAAGGGGGGTAGGGTTTACAAGGAAGATCTGGGTTGGTTATTATTGTACCTAACCGGGATTATATCTCTACTTGCCTAATTTACAATATTTTATCTATAATTATCTTCTAAAACTGCCTCGATTATGGGGCTCCTAGCCCATGCTCTTAGGCCGAGTGGGCCAACTCATGATAGCCCCCCTATTCCTCTCTGCCATGTCCAGGAGACTTGGTACCCATGGTACCAAACCTTATCACGTGGTGAGAATCATTGTTGTGGTTTGAGCAAAGGATTGGAATTGTGGAGATGGTTAAGACCGTTAGGATATGTGGATGCTCAAATCTTCTAAGGACTGAATCTTAGGACTAGACACCCCAAGACAACCTGTGCCACCACATGTCTAGTATGGAATGACTTGCTTACTAATTAGGATTGCTATAGGTTGTGAGTCTTGCTAGGTTGTGTGGGGAAAGACATAGGACGTGATCTGATCCGCAACTTGCATGAGGGACCCGAGGTCAGGGGAAACCTTAGCACTAGAAGCAGGGCCTGAGGTCAGGAAAAACCATAGCAAAGCATGATGAACTCCTGTAGTAAACCATTATAACTGCATGTAGTGATCTCTAGGCCATACACCAAAGGAAGTGTAAATGTTGGGATCAAATAGTCGAGGGCTACTCGATCCTGAACATGAGAAAAATATGAAGGTGGGTCAGCAAAAGATAGGAAGCGAAGGTGTCAACAATTCGGTGAGCGATAATAAATGCATTGGATCCCTCGCTTGGGGGAATCCCCAGGGGGTCTATTTATAGGGGTGGTTAGGGGGTCTGGTAACAATGTCTGAACGGTCCCCCTAACCTCCCCATTTACATGGAGTGTACAATCACAGGGGCATTGCAGTCATTTCACATTTCTGACTACTTTACATAGAGCCTATCACATGGTGACACATGTCCCGTGTGGTCAGCCCTCCATCCGTCATCCTTCCCCGATCTCTGGCTCATTGAGGCCTCTGCTTCTGTCCTTGAGCTGCCTGCTCAACGACGACCTCCATCTCCATGAATGCCTGACACCTCCGTTCAGATCCTATGCTCGTCGTCCTATCAGCAATCATAAGATATGAAGGTTTGTTCATGAGTTAATGCATGCGGAGGTCAATCGCACCAGATGGTGCTGAGGGGCCTTCGGCACACAACTTTCGGCCAGTGTCTTTTCAAATCCGGCGGAGCTCGATGCGCGTCATGACACCAGGGGGCCTTCAGCACGAGGCCTCTGACCCATGTCCCCGACAGTAGCCCCTCGTAGGCAAGGTTCATGGAATCAACCCCAGTGAGTCGATCCTATGACTTGTTTTACAGAGGCCCTTGAAAGCATCACCCTCGTGCATTGGGGTTTGATTTGGACTTGAACTTAGGTATTGGCGGTCCATGCGATGGATTTGATTGTGTGTGTTATGGGGGGTGTTAGTGTGGCTCGTTGGGCCTTTAGGCTTTGCGGGACCATTGGACAGTTAGTTACCATGTCTCTGTCTGCGAGCACGATTTCTACCGTGGCTGTAAAAACCGTGGATGGGTCTTGACGTCACCCACCCCATCTCTCATGATTGTGATCGTCCTGCCGCAGCGCGCTCACGCTCTTGCTCTATTACTGCATCCTACCTTTCGATGATCTTGGCTGTTTTGCAGAGGTGATGGCATGCTACAGCCCTCTTGATGAAGCTGCTGCTGCTATGGTGGAGGTGGAGAACATGGATGAGGCTGTTGTTGCAGCTGAGTTGGAGCGTGCCTTCGGAGAAAACCCTGCCGCCTCCAATGTTGAACAGTGCTCTGCAGGCCTGGATGTTGAGGACACTCTGAGCGATAGTGGCTCGGGTAATGAAAATTCACAGACATACTATTTTGGGCCGTCTACCATCATCGTTGGCAGAATTAAGGAAATGGTAGAGAAAGGCCACTTTCCGAAAGGTGGAGCGCGCTCACCAGGGACAGAAACTATGCCGGAGCCAGAAGATGACGAAGCCGTGGTATACGAAGTCTTCTCTATCGCTGGCTTGCGCATGCCTCCGCATCCGGCCTAGGCTGATATTCTACTACACTTCTAGGCACAATTGCATCAGTTGACACCCAATGCCATTGTGCAATTGTCAAAATATTTTTGGGTGGTGGGCAGCTTCGGAGGGTGCTTTTGCGAAATGGTATGAGCTGCATTATCAGTCGAAGACTATGGAAACCCTAGATGGGGGTCGAATCGTGCAACACAGATGCTTGAAATTTCACACTAAGAGAGATGACAGTCCGATGCTTAGCCTCACGATCAAGAACAAATGGTCGTCGGGATGGATGAAATCGTGGTTCTATTGCTGAGTGCCGTGTCGGTGAAGCTCCGAAGGTGGCAAAATTGTGCATGCCCAGCATATGCAGATGAGCAAATTGGATTATGCCATTGAGCCAAAGTAGAGTGTCTGGACAATGATCCCAACGTTGTTGCCTTCATTCAGGCAACTGCTACTATCAGGGGTTGCGATGCTGTCGAGGAGTATGTGGCATGTAAGATGTATCCATTGACTGCCGACTTTCACTTCGGGAGTGTCTCTTGGTACGACTCCCATCTCGAAAGTGGAGACTCCCTTGCCCCCTTTTGCTGTGAGGAGCGTTGCTGCAGAATACACCGCTCGTGTCATGGCAGAGGTAGAGATGGAGGCCAAGAAAGTGTTGGGGAGCTTCGGGCCAAAAGAATATGACACCCTCTGCATGGTGAATATCCTAAGTGGCAACCATTTGAATAGGGTTCTTGAGCAGATGGGGGTGTCATACGCTCCTCGCCCCCTTCCTGGCTCTGAACAAAGGTAGAAATGAAAAGCGGAGGTGTCGAAGGGACCGGGTGTGAAAAAATAGAAAGCTGGTCTGAGCTGAGCCGAGCCGTCCAAAGTTGTGCCACCTCCACCAAAATCTTGTCCGGCCAGGAAAATAGGTGTCCTGAAGAAAGCTCACCCGAAAGTCAAACCTGGGCCACGAGGTACGTCAGAAATAGAATTGGCTTTTACGAAGCCTGTTGGGGTATCTAAAATGTGTCATCTATTAGATGCAACAGGTTCATCTCACGGACCCCACGCCACGGGCGTCGCCGCAACTCACGATGACTCGTGTTGGGGTATCTAAAATGTTTCATCTATTAGATGCAACAGGTTCATCTCACGGACCCCATGCCACGGGCGTCGCCGCAACTCGCGATGACTCATCACCGGATGTTCACCGAACTGCTTTGCCTATAAGGACGATATAGAGGTGTGCATCACCTCCTCCATTGGTGTTTAATGAGTTCTTGTGTTTTAGCTTCACTTTTGTTACCATGGGCCCTGATAACTACTTTACATGTGCTTCTTGGCCTCCGCCCTCGCTGGATTTTTTGTTGGAGGATTTGGACAAAAACATGGAAAGTTGCTTGCGTCATGTAAGTTTTGTTTTGCCTTTGTATTTTCATGCTTTTGTACTTGCTCTGATTGATTGTTCAATTTCATAGGCTCTTGCGCTGTAGGAGAAACAATGTGCAGGGAGAGCTATTGAGTTAGCGCACAGAGCTAAAAATGTGGAGTTGGAGGCACTGGTGAGGTCACAGGCTAAAAAATCACCGAACTTGAGACGGCTTACGCCGATTTAAAACATGAGAAAGAGAATGTAACTGCTGGTTATCGGAGGCAGGCAGCAAAACACGATGCCTTTGTGGAGAAAGTCAAACCGGAAATGGCAAAGCTTACAGAGGCCCACGTGGCAGAGGTTGCTAAGCTTCGTGGAGACTTGGATCTGGAAATGCACAACTACATGAAATACCGCTAAATTATGCACCGCCAGCTCCGTGAGCCTCATGAAATAGTAGCTTTGTCATTTGCTGAAGTCCAAGCATAGTGTTTGTCGTTCCCCAACAAAGGTGTGAAGGTAGAAGAGATGATTGACTAGGTTGTTGGGGAGGTGAAGGTTGTGACAGGCAATGTCTGGTGGCTTAACGACAACTTCACCATCCTAGGTATCGAGGGCATCCTTAACATGCTAAATGGCGAAGGATGTCATGGGTTGGATCGGCTTCACAAACTTGCCACTTCCCGTGATGCTATTGTGCTGCAAGATGTTCCCGAAGACGTGCACAAGCTAGCGGGGCAGATCGTGCAGAGGTGGTGGAAACCACATGGCCTGCCTGAGACTCTTCGCCGACTTGAAGCAGCCCGCGCCGCGACTGTAAGTCACTGTGATAATTGAAAATTAAAACAAAAATTTTCCTTGTAAATAGGCTAATGAGGATACTATTTCAGCTGAGGCTCCAGGCGATGATGACTACATGGTGGCTGCTGCCGAGGGTGAACCCTCGAATGTTGAAGAAACTGCCGAGGGCCAAACTCACACTAGTTCCCTACAGGATGATGCCGAAGCTGATGCTGATGCCGAAAGAGCTGAGGTGTGAGGGAGAGGAATTTATTGACTTGGGGCGCATTTCTGTAAAGACTTTTTAGCACATCTGAGTCATCGCACATTTCGTGGCGTGGAACGAGTTTCTCTGTGAATATCCTTCGTGATATTGGTATTTGTTTTATTTCACTCGTTTACATGTACTATTTGGTTCTTGCTCGAAGGCTGAAGCACGACGGCGCATGGCTGGGCAAGTTGTTCCTGCCCGCACAGAGGCGCCACCTCCTGTTTTAGCAACACCAGCTGAGAAGAGGAAACATGGCGCTAAGGCTTTGTGTAAGACTAGTGTGCGGTGGGCTCCGCGCTCCACTAGTGCAAGAGGTCACGGACGAAAGTCCATGAAGGTTGTAGCTAATTTGACTTTATTAGAAGTAGAAGTGGGGGGGGGGGGGGCTGACGAGCTCTCACTCGCGATTAGACAATCTTTCAAAGATGATTGATACTTTCCTTCGACCGGAATGGAAGAAGTAGAATGGCAAATAATGCTAGAACAATTTATAGTGAGTGGGGTGGTTGTAAAGAATGAGGTTATAAATATCGATAGTGACTGAGATTTTCTTGCCGTTGTTGTCTACTGCCTTCGGTCTCCATGTGCTTTGAGGCCTTCATTGTTTTTATAACTCATTCACGTTGTCCAAGATGTGATTTTGCCTACATCTGGTATTCGGTTTATGAAATCATCTTCGTGCGATTTGCTGTTGGGAGTTCATGTTTGGAACAGAAAAGCATCACCCGCGTTAGATGAGCGGAGCTAGCTTCCGTTGTTTAACGATTCTTAGTTTTCGGTTTAAGAGATCGCCTCGGGTGATTTGCTACAGAAATTGCGTTTTATAAAATTGAAAAGTGTCACCCTCACCTTTCAGCATTATTTGAGCAGAGCTAGCTTTGGTTATTTAACGATTCTTAGTTCTCGGTTTAAGAGATCACCTCAGGCGATTTGCTGCAAAAATCATGTTCGATAAAACCGAAAAGCGTCACCCTCGCCTTTCAGATTTAGTTGGGCAGAGCTAGCTTCGGTTATTTAATGAATCTTAGTTTTTGATTTAAGAGATCACCTCGGGCAATTTGCTATTGAATATTCGCGTTCGATAAAACTGAAAAGCATCACCCTTTCCTTTCAGCATTAGATGAGTGGAGCTATCTTCGGTTATTTAACGATTCTTAGTTTACAGTTTAAAAGATCACCATGGGTGATTTGCTGCAAAAATTGCCAGAGAGGAGACGTTGCATCGCCATGGGTGTTTCATTGTAATACAACATCTCTATCTGGGGCC
>VSTD030001144.1:0-13738 GCA_008808055.3 Sporobolus alterniflorus
GGATTATATAATAAAATCTTAGTTTGGGTATCTCTCTATCCATCTCTATCTATCCTTGTTGGATTATACTTCTCACCCCTACACCATTTGCTACCATTGCATGCTATCCTTTCACCACCCCTAGTTTTCCATTATCTATCTCATCAACCCTTACTCTTCCAACAGCAAAATACAAAATCTGCCATGCCAATGGCCATAGAAACAACAACGTCAGGAATCGACCATCTCTCAATTAGTTGTTGGTCATACAGACCCAGCTTTTAGAGACCTTGGTGAGAATGCAACGAGCCAAATTATAGGTGACACCCACAGAAGGAAGACCCCTACCAAGAAAGATGAAGCATGATGTTAGCAAACTCTGGATGAATGGACATAGAAGCCACGCAACACCCTAGAGTTCTACATGTTGTATATAGGAAGCACCTGCAACAACCCATGAGTGAGACGAGCTGCACTCATAGGGATTTCTTTGGTTTTTTCACACTGCCCTCATTTTGACAAGAAGTAATACAACTAGGTAGAGAGAGGTCACATCACCCATCAATGCTCACTAGCACTAGACTACCATGGAAACACTACCCTAGCCGAGTCAAACAGGATGACCTTAGAGACAAGTGGACCATGTAACCCCGAAGATACTCAGCAGACCCGATGTTGTTTTTGGATGGGAGTTAGTGACCCTAGAAGAGATGTACACGGAAGGCAGTATGTCTTAGGTTGAATCTTAAAATAAGTGGGTAGACTTTGTCGCCGACCTTATTATCTTGGAATCAAAGGACATATATGTCATTCTTGGAATGGAATGGTTAAGCAAGCACAATGTACCCATAAAACTGCCAAGAAGTTTGTTAAGCTTACCACCTTAGACAGGAATGGATTGGAGTACATCATGGAGCCTGTAGTCATCGCTAAAGGAGCTGCCGACCATGTGAAGCTAAATCAGTAGGATGCCAATCAAGGATTGTAGGTATCAGTGTTGAATGAGTTTTCTGATGCCTTTTCGAGGAATTGTCAGTCATGCCACCTGACTGTGACATCGAGTTTGTGATTGAGTAGTACTTTGGAACTGCTTCTATGTATAAGAGACCCTATAGGATGACTATTAAGCAATTAGCTGAACTGAAGAATCAGATTAAGGAATTGTTAGAAAAGGGTTACAGCCACCCTAGTTCACCCCCTTAGAGTATTATCATGCTCTGAACAAAGTTACCATTGAGAACAAGTACCGCTGCCTAGGATTGATGATCTGTTTGGTCAACTCCATGGTGTGTGTGTGTTCTCTAAGATCGATCTTTCAATTGAGATAGGATCAGCCGAAGATATGAGGATGTGACATTACAAAATCTGCCTTCTTTTTGTGGAATGGTCCATACAAGTAAACGCGATGTATTTTGGATTGATTGTAGTCCCAACCTACTTTATGGATCTGATGAACAAGGACTTTATGGAATACCTGGACAAGTTCGTCGTAGTGTTCATCGATGGTATATTGGTTTACTCGAAGAGCGAAGAAGAATCCAAAGATCATTTCCATCTGGCATAGCAGAAACTTCGAGACCATAGGTTGTATGCTAAGTTAAGCAAGTGCAAGATTTGGATGAAGTGAGTTTCTACCCTGAGTCATGTCAGTGCGGAAGAAGGCATATCTGTGGATTCATCCAAGATTCGGGATACGTTAAGTTAGGATACACTTGCTAGTGTCATCGATAGTCAAAGTTCTCTAGGATTAGTAGGATATTATCAGAAGATTGTCAAATGATTCTCGAAGACCACCAAGCCCATGATCGAGTTGCTCGAGAAGGACAAGATGTTCAAGTGGACGCTGCTTGTGAAGTTAGATTTTAGGAGTCGAAGAAGAAACTAACCACTGCCCCATCATTAGTGATGCCCGATGTAGAGAAGCCATTTTTGACCTACTGAGCTGAATTAGGACAAGGGTTAGGGTGTGTTCTTATGCAAGATGGTCATGTGGTAGCATATGCTTCACGAAAGTTAAGGAAGCATAAAGAGCACTATCCTACTCACAATTTGGAGTTAGCCATTGTGGTTTGCGCTCTCAAGATTTGGAGGTATTACCTTATAGAAAAGAGATGTAAACTTTATACAAATCATAAGAGTTTGAAGTATATCTTCACATAGCTGGACCTAAACCTTAGACCAAAAAGACATTTAGAGCTTATTAAGGATTACGATCTTGGAATCGTCCGGGAAAGGCTAACGTAGTAGCCGACGCTTTGAGTCAAAGGTCCCATTCAAATCATTTGATAGTGAAGAGTATTCCATCCGAGTTGTGTGATGAGTTTGCTAAGTTGAAGTTGGTAGCTAATACAGAAGCTATAGAAATGGAAGTTGGTTCTAATCTACTTCAAGAGATTCAGAAAGGTCAATTAGAAGATGAGAAGATCCAAGAGATCAAGCATAACATTATGGAAGAGAAGTCGACTGGATTTATAGAAGATGACCAAGGTGTGTCATGGTACAAAGGAAGGATTTGTGTACCTAAGTTCAAGGAGTTGAATGATAACATATTTCAAGAGGCCCACAAATCCGCTTATTCCATTCATCCAGGAAGGAATAAGATGTACCATAATCACAAGGCAACCAATTAGTGGTGTGGAATGAAGAGAGATGTTTCCCTTTCACGACACAGCTCTAAGAGTCAAGGCTGAGCATCAACGACCCGCTACATTGTTGTAACCCTCGCAAGTACCCGAGTGGAAGTATGAAGAGATTGCTATGGATTTCGTCATATGATTGCCTTGGACTCAGTCTGGATATGATTCCCTTTGGGTAATTGTGGACTGACTGACCAAGGTAGCTCACTTTGTACCTGCCAAGATGATCTATATTGGATCACAACTAGCATCACTGTATAGTTCTAGGATAGTCTGTTTGCATGGAGTGCCCAAGTGGATTGTGTCCTCTAGAGGGACCCAATTTATTTCAAAGTTCTGGGAAAGATTACATGAAACCATTGACACCCATTTGATCTTGAGTTCTGCATATCACTCTTAGACCAATGAACAAACAGAGAGAGTAAATTAGATTCTCAAGGAACATGCTGAGAGATTGTGCTCTGCAATACAGAAGAAGTTGAGATAAGAGTCTGTCATATGCCGAGTTCTCCTACAACAATAGCTATCAAAAGAGTTTGAAGATGGTGCCATTTGAGATGTTGTATGGTCGTAGGTGCCGAACTCCATTGTTTTGGAGTGAGACTGGAGAATAGAAGGTTTTCAAACCTGATATTTCACAAGAGGCCGAGAAGCAAGTTCCTATGGTTAGGGAAAACTTATGAGTTGCACAATCAAGGCAGAAGAGCTATGCCGATCATAGGAGAAGAGAATTGAGCTTTGAAGTTAGAGATTTTGTGTACCTCAAGGTATCACCTATGAGAGGTATGTGCCATTTTAAGGTACGAGGCAAGATCTCACGGAGATTCATTCGACCATTCAAGATTTTGGAGAAGAGAGGTGAAGTGGCTTACCAATGGGAGTTGCTGCCACAATTGTCAGATGTGCATGACATGTTCCATGTCTCTCAACTAAAGAAATGTTTGTGTGTGCCTAACTAGCAAATACCCATGGAAGACTTGGATGCTAAACAAGATCTTTCCTATCAAGAGTATCCTATCAAGATACTAGAAACATCTGAGAGGGTAACCCGGAACAAGAAGATCAAGATCTTCAAGGTGCAATGGAGTCACCATACTAAAGAAGAAGCTACTTGAGAAGGAGAAGAAGAGTTGAAGGCTGAGTTTCCAAGTTTTTTTTATCTATTTGAATATCTAGGATGAAATTTATTTTAAGGGGGGTAGCTTTGTAACGCCTTGTTCTTCATAAAGGAATAAAACATTACAAATTATCTATTTAAATAAATAATTATGTTTGATGCATTCATGCCACTGCATAATTTTTCCTTTGTATTGATGAGTGTTTTCATTTTATTTTGCTCATAGGACTTGAGAGGTGTTCAAATTTGAAATTGAATTTAGTAAAGAGTTTGTAAAAAGGAAACATTTTTCTTAGTTTCCTAAGGCCATGGGCCGAAACCCTTTTCTATTTCACATGCGGCCTGCTGGCGTCCCAGCGCGCAGCCTGCACCGGCCACCACGGCCTAGGCGGTCCGCTGGGTGCAAACCCATTAACGCCGAGTCCGACCCGGTAGTAGCAAGTCAGACTTGCTAAGATTTAAACCTGACCCGAGATCATACCCGAGTTCATATCCGAAACAGTAAGGCTTTAAGAACCAGTTTAATCCTCTTTGATCTATCTCATAAATCTTTGATTGGATGAATTCAATTCGAACTAGGAAGTTGTTAGGATCATTGCTGCCTACCATTGGGTACAAGAACCCCTATAAATAGTGCCCTATCCCATGAGAATTTAACCCAAAACATAGTTTCCTCCTCCTAGCAAACCGCCACCGTCTATCCGCCTAGCCAGGGCCTCTCATGCCGATTCAGCGCTTGGAGGAGCCCCCACCTGTGTCGTCGCCATCGGAGCCGACCTTGGAGCCGGAGCGTCGCTAGATGCCGCCCCCACCATTGTTGAAGACCGGCCGAGCCACGCCATCATCACCCACCTCCAGTGGGCCATTTCCTTCACCATAAGTTTACAAAACGAGCTCCTCTCAACCTCTAGATCATATAAGAAGAAACCTTGTCATGTTTAGTGCCTCGTAGCCCAAGCTAGAGCTCTCCCCGCTGCCGGCCATGGCGCCTCCCTGGTGCTTTGTTCTGTTCAAGCCGAACCAGAGGAGGAAGACGCGCCCTAGCCGTCGAATCTTGGATGAGTTGTGGAGATTAGAAGCCCCGTACCCCTTCGCCCGATTAAATTCTGGTCGTACATCCGATTGCGAATGGTTCTCGTTTAATGAATTTCATAGACTCGTAGACCGGACCCCCATACACCCGGTTCATGCCTTTTTCCTTGAGAAAATAATTCTGAAAATCATAGAAATTCCCTAGGCACTGTAATTTTATAAAAAGACCCTTCTAGTTTTTTTATTTATGTTTTAGTCCCTGCAATTTTAGAAAAACAACCCTAAACTTTTCCAAAATTATATTTTACTCCATGTGGTTTTATGTATTGGTCCCTTATTAACTTTTTATCATTACGATTAGGTTCCTTCCTTAATCAATCTTATTATTCTTAATTACTTTTTAGATCCATAACTTTAAACCTTCATAACTTTTTAACCGTAGCTCTGATTCAACCAATTTTTGTGCTGACGCGTTCATAGCGACGAGTATAATCTTTTAGTACTGTTTGTTTAGTGTTTAGGTACTGGTTGATGTACTGTTTTATGTATTACTTGTATTGCTTGTTCTAGTCATCGCTATTTAGGCATTTCGTTGTTCGAGAAGGTTCAAGACTACAAGGTACAAGACCTTGAGCAGCAGCAAGCAAGAAGTAAGGAAAGTGTTCCTTGACTATATTGATCCTATATGCTTTCTCCCTCTAGTTAGACTATTGCATGCATCCCTTAAATTGTCTACCTACTTATACCTTTAGGATTGAGATTTGGGTCTGGGAAGTATTGCGTAGCCCTACAGTCAAGAGTGTCGTACAAGTCTTCCATCCTTTGTGATGTTGAGTATGGCTTGTGTATTTGTGGGAGAGTTATAGTCTTCCATCTACCGTGATGTGAGTTGACCTTGTGAGGATCGATGTTGTGGTTTGAGCAATGGTTGGAATGGTGGAGATGGTTAATACCGTCATGGCATGTGGTGCTTGAATCTACTAACGACTGAATCTTGGGAGTAGACACCCCAGGACAAGATGTGCCACCACGTGTCCGGTATGGAATGGCTTACTGACTAATTAGGGAGGATTTGGTGAGTTGTATTGTAGGAAGTGCGGTACTAGTATGGTGATACCTACAAGGCCACAAGGTGCAAGAGGGGCATGAGGGTATTGTGTTATATCCAATAAGGGGAAACCTAAGGCAAAGCAAGACATACGAACTAGGATTAACGTTTATAAAGGTATGCAGTGATCTTTGCCCCATACACCCAACGAAGTGTAAAGAATGGCAAAAAAGGGGTTCTCTACTCGCCCGATCAGTGATGAAATCACTACGCGTGGGTACAGGCGCGCTAACTTTACAAATGATACAACTATCACGATAGCCAAGCTTGCGGTTACAAGAGGTCTATGATCCTCTTTCGATTAGAATAGATGGGTTGGGAATGGTTTTGGCATGGTATTGGTTCTACATGATTTTTGGTATAGTTTTGTGAAGTTGTGTGATCTATAGAACCCATTTGTGGATCACGCTTTGTGATAATTGAATTTAATGGGTAGCTTAAGCCAGCAACTTGAACTCAGTAAGTAGGTGCTAATAACTTGTGAGTCATGTATAGGTGTTTTTCTACATTTAGCCTTATTACAGCTTTATCCTTGTTATTATGACATGCATATCTTATTTTTCCCACACATGGTCAGTACCAACCATAAGTGTAGTCAACCTTGCCCACATGCTGCTCAGAAGCTGAAGAAGACTTTAGAGTACTACTATATAGAGTTCTAGGTGAGCGATTGCCCCTGGAGTTATGGTGTCTTTCTGCTACTATGCTTCTGAGAGTGTTTGACCTAGTCTTTTGTAAGACATTATTCAGTAATAAATATAATATATTGTGACGTTGGTTATTCTGTATCCATTTTCTGTATGGTATGTGTGTAAACTTGATTCCTGGGCACACATACTATGAGCATTTGGTTTTGGCTTAAAAATTGTGTGTGACGGTGAGTCCTATGGGACGTGTGCAATTGCTCACAAAAGCAAGCAACAAACTACAACCCTCAATCGGAGATGATTGTCTTCAGAACTCCGTGCAAGCATAGCACACAAACAATGTAGATCTCAGCATACATCTCAACTCGATACTTGGTGTGGACTGGTTTGAAGTGACTGGATTTGGTGAGTCGATCAATGATCACCCAAATTGAGTCAAACTTGTGGGTAGTCAACAGCAAACCCACAATGAAATCCATGCTAATGTTATCCCATTTCCAGTCTGGGATACTCAAAGGATGTAGCAGACCTCCAAGTTTCATATAATCAGCCTTGACCTTCTGGTATGTATCACACTCTGACACGTAGCGTGTTGTCTCACGCTTCATTCGTATCCACCAGAAATGCTGCCTTAGGTCGTGATACATCTTGGTACTACTCGGATGAATAGAGTACCTTGACGTATGAGCTTCATCTAGAATCTTTCTCTTTAGCGCTTCTTTCTTTGGCACAACCAATCTATCATTAAACCACAATGTACCTTCTGCATCCTCGTAGAAACAGTTGACCTTTGGGTCACCTTCTTGCATTCTTCTCCTTATATGTGTCATACCTTCATCATTCTTTTGCACAGCAATGATCTCGTCCCTCAATATGGGTGTGAGGGTGATGTTGTACATTGATAGGTCCGGTAATACTCTGATGCTAGATTCTTCTCTAGTAAGCGGCATAGCGGATAAATAGTTGCAATGAGCCTTGCAACTCAGCGTGTCTACCACTACATTTGCCTTACCCGAATGATAGTGCACTTCCAACTCGTAATCCTTGATTAACTCAATCCATCTTCGTTGTCTCATGTTCAAGTCTAATTGAGTAGAGTTGTACTTCAAACTTTTGTGGTCCATATAGATGTGAACTACATTCCCAAGCAAGTAATGTTGACACATTCTCAATGACATAACAACAGTTGCTAACTCAAGATCATGAGTAGGGTAACGCTCTTCATGGCATCTCAATTGTTGCGAGTAAGAAATCACTCGCCCTTCTTGCACATGGACACAGCCCAATCCAGTGCCAGAAGCATCACAATATACATGGAATGACTTGGCGATGTCAGGCTGTGCTAGCAGTGGTGATGTTGTTAACAACTTCTTCAAAGCCAGAAAAGCTTCATCACAATCTTTTCTCCAAGCATACTTGTTTCATTTCATCAATAGCTCAGTGATTGGCTTTGCAATCTTTGAGAAGTTTAGAATAAACCTTTGATAATAGCCAGCCAACCCAAAAAAATTGTGCACTTGAGTTACGGACGTTAATGGCTTCCAATCCAACACATCTTTGACCTTACCGGGGTCCATCGTGATTCCTTTAGGTGATATCACGTGACCCATGAATGACCTTCATTTATCTAGAATTCACGCTTGCTAAATTTCACATAAAGCTGATCGTCTTGCAGTCATTGAAGCACGACCTAAAAATGTTCTTCATGTTCTTCAATACAATTTAAATATACCAGGATGTCGTCAATGAAAACCATGATGAACTTGTCCAACTCTTCCATGAATACTGAGTTCCTGTGGTACATGAAGTGTGCTGGTGCATTTGTCAACCCAAATGACATAACAAGATACTCATGTAGACCATAGTTCATTAAGAAAGCTGTCTTGGGAATATCTTCGACACAAAACATAATTTGATGATAGCCAGAGAAGAGATCAATCTTGGAGGACACTTGAGCTCCCGTTAGTTGATCAAACAAAATATCAATGCAGGGTAGTGGATACTTGTTCTTGATGGTGATGACATTAAGCGGTCGATAATCCACACATAAATGAAGAGCTTCATCTTTCTTCTTGACAAACAAGACTGGGCAACCCCAAGGTGTTGAGCTTATTCTGATGTAGCCTTTGTCTAGCAGATCCCTTAGCTGGATCATCAATTCTGCCAACTCTTCTCGTATCATTTTGTATGGACCCTTAGTGACAGGGGCAATACCAGGCTACAACTCTATCTTGAAATCAATGTCTCTCTCATGAGGAATTCCTGGCAGATCGTCTAGAAATTCTTGTACAACAGGTATTTCCTATATACTCTTTGCCACGGCATGGTGCACAGATGCCTTGATATGAACAACAACTGGGAGGTGTAAGATGACTTTGCCATATATTGGAATGTCTAGGTAAACCATTCGATTAGATATATACATAATAGATTTGTGTAGCTTCATCCAAGTCATTCCCAAAATGACATCTATCCCTTGTCCATCCAAGACAATGTGGTGGGTGGGAAACACGCGTCTAGCTAACTTGAGCGAAACTTCTCTTGCAATTTGATTTGCCACAATTTGGCCTCCACAGGTACTAATAATGTATGATGGCTTGGCGACTGTAAGTGCCAACTTTGACCTTTTAGAACACGCTGCACAAATAAAGTCATGGGATGCTCCAGAGTCCAATGGGATGACCCGCAAGTACTTCTTCTCCCTCAGGGATATCCTCGATCATGGTGTGGTTGACACGGACGTTTCTCGGTGTTGGGGCCCTAAGTTGTCCTCTTGGCTGAATTACCATTGATGTGTGTTCTCTTGGTGCTTTGCCCCTGTTGGATTCAGGGCACAGCCAAACATAGTGCCTGACATGCCCACAATTGAAACATGGGGCACTAACTATTGCATTCTTCTGCTGAGGTGCATGAGGTGATATGGGCGGAGGAGACTGGATAGGTGTCAAGGGTAACACTTGCTGCTGCTGAGCCTGGACAGGTAGCTGAGGTAACATCAGCTGCTGAGGTGGGTGATGATCCCACTATGGTGGTGGAGGTGGAACACGTGACTTGCCAACAGATGGAGTGTAAACTAGGTGGTACTTCAGCGGAGCACCCACAATACTATCTTCCTAGGGTCCTGACATGACCCTCTTTCTCTTCTCCTCTTCTTCTGCCAATAAAGCTTTGTAGGTACCATCTTGGTCAATCGTGGCACTCACAAGAGCATTGAAGGACGTATCCTGAAACCGAACTAAGCGATCCTGAAGTGGAAGGCTCAGTCCTCTTCTGAACAGCTCTGCCTTCTGGTCATCAGTATCAACAAGATGAATACCGTATTGTGCTAGGTAATTAAACTTTCTGACGTACTCATACACATCGTCGGTCCCTTGTTGTAGATCTAGGAACTGCCACAGGTTGTGTTGCATGCTTCCTGCTGGAAGGTGGTGCCCGCAAAATGCTGTGCAGAACTCATTCCACGACACTCGATGATTGTCCGGAATAGCGGCAGTATACGTGGCCCACCATGCACTTGCGGAACCACAGAGTTATTATGCTGCAAATAAGGTCTTCTGAAACCCAGAACAGTGGACCAGTCCAAACTTTTACTCAGTCATGCGAAGCCAATGGTTAGCTTCGAGCGTGTTTGTCATCTCGGCAAACCATGGGGGGTGGGTTGCCAAGAAGTCAAAGTAGGAGGACTCTTGATGTTTTTGATGTTGTTGCAATTGTCCTACCTCACGCTCAACACTTTTTGCCAATCTTTGCATGATGGCATTCCATGAAGCCAACTATTGCTCGAGGCTCACTGGAGGCGTCGGTGGAGAGGGTGGAGGCATAGATGGACGGAATGCCCCACGGCGACGGGTTGAGGATTCGGGGACATCATCATACATGTCCTTTCCTGAGTGAGTTCGCACCATCTACCACAAGGTAGTTCATACCATCAGAATAGTGTAAAACACTTGAGCGATATAAATGAATACATAAATGCAGGAAAAACTGAAGAATTCTGAACATGGTCCATCACGAGGTCTAACTATGATAGTTTTGCCTCGATCAAGAGCAGCAGTATGGAAAAATTACACCGGGACAGTTCTACGCAAAATCAGACCATGAGTTGAACACCAAAGTCGAAAAGAACTTTCCCAGGTTTCCAATGGTTCTTTACACGCCCTCAAACAGTAGATGCTTTATGCGTTATGTTTTTCAAATGATGGAGTTGCTGAAACTGTATTCTGGACAGATTGCAGCATTGAAAGAAATATAAAATCTGGGGGCTGTTCGGATGGTATTCTTCCCTGTGCTGAATAGAAAAAAGTTGGTAAACTCTCCCAACTTTCCATCGGTTACTTATTCATCCTTATCCGACAAACAGTTTAGAAGTTACGGAATTTTAAAATCGACTTTGCTGCTGAATTCTGTTTCTGGACAGAACAGCGGCGGAACGGAACTGAACTTTTGGGTCTCGGATTGATTGAAACTCCGGAAGTCCTGAATACCATTATGGTAGGAAACTCTCTCAGCTTTTTGATGGCCTATAATATGGCTCCAAAAGGTCAGGGATTTAGGAGTTATGGCAGTTGGAAACTGGACCGGTCTGCTGATTCAGAAATCTGGGCAGACTATACCTTTCCGCATAAGTCAGGGATTTGACGAAATTTTACCATGACCACCCCAGAATCTTTGAATACGAAACTTACTGTTAACGAACTCAGCTTTCTTCTGGTTACTCATACGGCCTATTCCAATGCACGGTTTGATAGCTACGGGATTTTGAAGTCTAGACAAGGTGCTGAAAACTTCCTGAACAGATTGATCATACAGGCGAATGATCAGGTTTTAAGGCACAAGATTCATGATTCTTGGCAAGGGTTGTTTACAGCTTCTGTAGGACACTAACTCAGTTTTCCAATGCCTACTCATATGCACATTTTTGGTAACAGCAGCAATGGTTACGGCTGTTTAAACAGAATCATAAACGATTCGGATTTGGACTTGGTTTCAGACAGCGGTGAGATTATGATTTTTAACTTGATTGTTAAGCTTATTAGATCAGGTGACTTGATGCCATGTAACTCAACCTAATTGTCCTCACCAATGCAAAAGAAAAATGATCTGCTATTGCAAATCATTCAGGTATGGTGACAAAACACTCTCAACACACGTTAATATCGTTTTAACGTGAGTTAGTGTACATGCAGAAGATGTATGACAACAGTCAGCAACCTTCACACATGCCCTTAAAGGGTCTAGCACTTCCGTGCCCACTCATGCCCCTAGTGGATCAGCACATTCATACCCACTTCAACTCCTACAAGCTAAGCACAAACAATAAACTTTCATAAATAACAAAGAAAGCATCCACAGCCCTAATATCTCTACTAAAGTAACAAATAACCAAAATAACCTTCATAAACATGAAAATAAGGCTAACACATGAAAATCACAACATACCTTCATCGAAGCAATTCCGTAGTTGCACAAATGAATAATTAAGTTAGCTTGCCACCTTAAGAGACTACTATGGTCCTTATGTGGGCTAAGCATTCCTCTAGCACCCACTTTTGCAAGAATAAAATTTTGCCAACATAGAAGTGCATATAATTTGCATATCCAATGAATCTATATATCAAAATCTTTTCTAAAAATAATCTTGCCTAGGATGCATTGCATGGCATGCCATGAGAATTCTAGAAGAATTTAGGAAAAATCCCCAAATCAAAATTCCTCCAAAATCTCCTTGTAGAAATTCTCAAAGTCTTGGCAAATTCCAAAATCCATTGGAATTTGAAAACCCATTTATGTTGGAATCTTCTCCAGGAATCCAGCCCAACCAGTCCAATTTCCCCACTCTGGCCCATCCATTATGCAGGCTGTCGCCTCCTCAACCAGCCCGTTCGGCCTATGTGCCATTGGCGTGTTCTCGTGAATACGTTTTCCTTTTGGGTTTGTGCTTTTCGCCTTGGTGCCTTCTCTCTTCCCTCTCACCAGCACACAGGACCCCATTTGTCAGGCCCATCCCCATCCTCCCCGTGCCACCTGAGTTGGTCGTGCCACCACCTCTTCGCAACGCTTCTGGCCGCCTCACACCCCCGAGCTCTGAACCTTGAGGTGCCGCCTCAACCCCTTTACTCCCCACCTTGATTGGCGTTAATCCTTCTTAAAGTCGACTATTACCGCCTGGCCAATACCTCCCCCACCGCCCTACGACCCTTATAAAAGGAGAAGACCCCCACGGCCTCTCACCGCACCCCTCCTCTTTCTCCCCATCTTCCAAAGCTTGAGCGCTGTCGCCACTAAGCTTCTTCTCCACCACTGCTTCATTGCCATCACCCGGCCACTAAACTGCTGCCTGCACCCTGATGAGGCCCGAAACGGGACCCCCGTGCTCCTCCCCCCATTTTCTGCCCCCACTGACAAGCTCACATGCCCTAGAGTAGCTGGAGGCCCTACTCTGTTGAGCGCGCCACCACACCCCGGTGCCCTCCTGTCCACACCATCACCCGTCCATGGTGGACCATTAGACTGGATTGTGGTGCACCACCTGTGGACGCAGTCCTTGGGATTTCCTTTATAGAAATAATTTGTTATTTCTGTTAAATTCAGAGATCTTGTGAAAAGGTCACTGGACTTTCGGGTAATCAACACACGGCCCAGAAGTTTTGCAGTTAGACCCCTGGTTTTTGAAACATAATTCGAAAGAGGTCCCTAGCCCTAGGAAAAAAATCCACAAAATAGCCCTCGAAACTTTAAACCATTGTTTCTCTCCAACCACAACTCTAAATTCAGTGATTCTCATGGAAAAATTCCTAGAATCACTTCTTCTCTCACTTTTTGCATTCATAATACACATGTTTGTTGAATTTATTTATTATTTGTGCTTTGCTTGTGGTAAGAATCATTGTGCCAGAGCCATTTGTTGAAGATTTCCAGGAGCAAGCATTTGACGAGTTCCAGTTCCATTTTGTAGAGCGGCAAGGCAAGTGCCCCTTGACCATTTTGTGCTTATGCCCCTTTCTCGCTATTCTACAGATGTGGAACTACATGATAGGAGCATGCACTGCATAACCTCTCCTTAGCCATGCATGTTTGATCATCCTTGAGAAACCCCGTAGAGTAGAATGGTTAGGACCTTTGGGTAGTAGAATGCTTAGCCCTGCATGTGCGGGTCCGGGTTTGGGTAGTTATTTAGTACCTGAAACATTGGTCACCCTATCAATCAATGTGGATCCCT
>VSTD030001145.1:3016-13735 GCA_008808055.3 Sporobolus alterniflorus
CTAAAACAAGTTCCAACCACAAGACCAAACCAAAATGCAGCAAAATAATCAAAATAAAAGAAGAAGAAGAAGAAGAACAAAGCCTAAGTAAAAATAAGGTTGGGGGCTCCTCCATAAGTCTTGACTGAGTACTTCACTTCTTGGGATTCTTCTTCTCTGGTGTTTCATCATTGGGGGTGTGGGGGTTGCTTTTTTGTCCCTTGGCAGTCTTCTTGAGGATGGCTGTCTTGGAGACTTTACCTATGGCTTTCTTTTTGGGGCCAATGGTGCCTGTTGAGCTATTTTTTTCTAGTCTTATCTTCTTCCACTTGTGTTTCCTTTTGCATGCCAAGGACTCATGTGATAACTTGTTAGAAGCCATCTTTCCAAAAGAGACTCCTAAACTTCTAGTGGTTGAGTTGGAGATAGTAGGGGGTGGGGTCACAGCTGATGCAGCTTCTGCCTCCATAGCTCTTGGGTTTAAACCTTTTGTTGAGCTCTTTGAGCCTAAAACTCCTTTTGAGCTCGGTTTTCCACCATAATGACTGATTTATCTTTGGTACCATTCCTTGATTGGCCACTGTCTTCCTTCTTAGGGGTGTTGACTTGGTGTTTAAGGTTTGAATTGCTACACTTGTTGCTACTATCGACAAGGCGGGTATCTAGGAGGTTGATCATGATGGTAGAGTTGGGCTTCTTTGTGTATGGAAGACATTTCAAGGCCTTTGGTAGGAGATAGCTTTTTGCCCATTCAAAGTGGGATGGGGACTAGAGAGATTTGACAAAGAAATAAGCCCATTCTCTAGGGATTAGTATTTTAGAGCCCTGTTTCTTGTTTGGATCAAAAGATGGAACCCAGGAACTAACTCCATCTGTGCACTGTTCTAGACAAAAAGAAATATGGACAGTGGTACAACTCCCATGGAGGATTGAATTCTTGTATTGTAGAGCTGCTAGACTTGGGTCCATGTTCCAGTTGTTAAGAGTTCTGACCAAGCCCACTTGTAGATTATTATTTTCATATTGTTCTTCAAACTGATTCAAGGGGATAAACTCCTCATGTTGTTGTACTTACTGCTACACTTCCTGATTGTCATCCATGTTTAGGGGAATAAAAACCTCATGTTGTTCTTCCTCTTGCTACATTTCCTAGTTAACTTCAATGTTACCATCTTGGTGTCCTATGATATGCTCTGGGGTATGGCTTCCAATTGCTCGATAACTTGATCAAAGAAATTGGGATATGTAGTTCATTATCTTCCATCCAAACTGAACTTTCTGATGATTGTGGTCCAGACAAACCCTGCAGCACATGCCCTAGACCTGCAGGTACCTCTGGTATCACTTGTACTTCGACTTGTATCCCAAAATTAGCCTGAACAACGTTTGCTATCATCTCATTCAGGTCCTGTCCATGTGCTTCCTGGAGCATCTCATTCAAGTTGGGCAGGAGGGGTTGTTGATGAGAAGTTAAGTCCTGATCTTTCAAGAGGCAGAGGTAAGTCGATTGGTGGAGATCTCCACGTTGATGATGAAGGCTCTGAACAAAACGTTGAACCCTTACAGTTACTACACCACCGCTCTGTTGGTTATCAATCCATGCGACACAAATTGACCTCGCCAAGAAGGCTTATCCCTGCAAGCACAATCGAGAACACAAGCAAGAACGAAGAAGATGCAATCCAAATTGCGGGCGAATGATTAAGCTCATAAGTTGAGGTCTTACAAACTGTAAAGATGGCAAAACTATTTCTAGCAGATTAATCTAAGTAAAAACCAAACTCTAATAGTGTGGCGGCTACTTATTATAAAGGTTCTAGGGATGTGCAAGTGCCCCATGGAAGCAACTTTAATGGGCTAGACACAATACACGGCCCAAAGGCCAAAAAATGGCGGCTCAGCACCAAAACAGATTCTGGATGTTCAATTGTTGTGATGATTCCTGTTTATTCCAAATGAATTTGGACATGGGACTAATTTAATTGTAACGTTTGTCTCCTTAACTTTCCAAGGAGTCCAAGAATGTCAAAATTGGATTCCGTATGCGACCTGTGCATCAGTTTTAATGTGTCCTCACCATCTCCATAGTTTCTAACAATAATTAAATCATTAGATAGCAATCGGTTCTCAAAATAATTGGTGGAAGAACATAAGAACGAGTTTACCATATTTAAAAGATGTCTTAGTATCACTCCATGATGATGTGGTTGCATACATGAAAGACATGTTCTCATCATCCTCCCCTTCTTACATTTGAGTTGTCCTCGAGTCAAAGTTACCTTCAAAGCTGCAGCACAATATTGTCTTCCCATCATCGTGAAAGGTCGAGGTCATAATGACATTTGAATGTAGACACCCGATACAGCAAACATGTGCATGATCTCATCATTTTCTTGTTGGTTTTGAGTCATCCTCGACTCAAGGTGGTGGATGCTTACGGTAGTAGTAGCTGTGGTGCACGGCTACCCTTCTTGAAATTGATCCTGTTGTATTAAAATAAAAGAAGTAGAACAAGAAAAACTCGACAAGCACTACATGAAACTAGGAAATAATCATGAGTCGTAACCGACAAATATATCTTAAATTCATCAGTTAACCGATGAACGTACCGATGAATATACCAGCGACAAATTTAATTAGTTAAATTCGTCGGTGCCACATCACCGACGAACTTAACTCCAACATGGCACTTGCCACCTCAGTCCGTATAGTTAGTATATTTATATATATAGTTGCCTTTGAAACAATAAAAGCTCTGTAGCCTGATGATAAGGACACTCGCCTCTATATCTGATATTTTGAGTTTGATTCCCATATTTGCAATCTTAAATTTTATTTTTAATTATTTTTTCTCCGCAATAATACACAAGCAACGTTCCAGAAAAACAAGACAGACATCATTGAATTTATTTCTCTTTAACCATTACAAATCAAATATCATAGGTTCATACATAATCCAATAATATGAGTTTACACACTATCAACTAATACTTTTTCATTCTGTTTACACAATATAAACTACCATAATTTTGCAATCTATTTTCAACTAAATATCCCAACCTCCATCTGTTCCCAGCACCATAAAATGTTACCCTCCACCTGTAGTGCAATAAGAACAACTAAAAAAATTGAATGTTCTTCTAAGAACTATGAACTGCACATCATTATTAAGATAGAACAACATTTAACCAGGTTTCAAGCCTAGTGCCAATCTTTTCCCCGTAAACATGGATTTGTTAAATAAGCTTGATTGCAGTTCAACAACTGAATAGAATATATAAAACCTCACATGCCAGACACATAGAACAAAATGAACCGTGACGTTCAGCAAACTAATTACAAAGCACTGCGATTGACCTGCACAAAAGATACGCATCAGTATACTTCATAAAAAAGGGTGTCAACAAGAACAATGTTACTCAGTCTCAATCAAGATTTATACAAGAGAACAACTAAAAAAACAGAATGTTCTTCTAAGAAGCGCACCAAGACAGTTCCAAGGTTATATATGGCTCGAGGGAAATCAAACTGCAACTGAATTCATGGCATGAAACTACCAAGACAGAATAAATTACTGTCAATGAGTTATCACAGAAATATCTTTTATAGAGAATAAAAGAACCTCACTTATAGCACAGTACTTAGCAGGTATATACCTTACTTGTAGCTGTTTTTATGATGGTTTGTTTATCCCGAGCAGGAACAATTGCACTTAGCTCCTGCATGTCAAATTCATATTATTAACAAATGGATAGCATAGGCAGCATCAACAACCAACAAACTGGAGCAGCACCAAAAAAATTTAAATCAGTTTATCTGTTTATGCTTATCCATTATCCTAATCCCATTGAACAGTCCTAAAATTTTGTTGTATGATTCATAAAAAAATGTCTGAATAGAGAGCTCGATCCCTAATTGAATCGAACAGGACCACATGGACCAATCTGAATAATGAATCCTAAATTCAATAAAGCAAGGAAGGATTGCCTAGAAGAGGCGCAACAGACCTGGCCATTTTTGCCATTGATGAAGACATTGCTGCAGTTGAGGCACAACAAACCCATCGGCTCCACTGCCTCGAATGCCTCCTCCCCGCCCTAGTCCCGCGGCTCCACCGCCATACCTCCTCCTCCTCCTAGATGGCACTGTGATGGTAATACTTGAAGCCTTCAGTGTTCAGTCAGTTCATTTAGTCAAAGAGACGGTCTTTGCTTAGCTTAATTGTAGTGCAAGTTAGTCAGTTTATGAAATGGTCAAGTGTGTGCGTGAACACCACCTGATCGTGTGCGTCGTGGAGCTCATTGTGAGCGTGTCAGTCTTAGATGACCCAGCAATTGGAGTTTGTGCGCGGGCTTCTCATGTGTGTGGCTTGACCACGATCTTGCGTCTACTTAAAGTGGAATAGAGTCTCTGCAAAAGTTGTTAGTTGTGGCACCAATTCTCTCATTGCCAGTTTACACCTTCATAAGTTTCAGAGTGTTGTAGTTTGTTTGTCGATGGCCTGACAAGGCTGCTACTCCGGCGTTCAACTAACAAGTGGTATCAGAGCTGGTCTTGATCGAGGCCTGCCAAGGAGGATGTCATCACCACCCACCAAGCCAGATACCAGCATCAAGGGAAGTGGCGGCTGGCCGGGTTCAGACCTGGGCGGTGGCGTAGTCCAACGAGTGATAAGAGAGGTGGGCGGTGGGAGTAGCTACCCCACCCTCACCAAATTGAATTATCCCGACTGGGCTCTGTTGATGAAGGTCAAGCTCAAGGCAAGGGGGCTCTGGGAGGCTGTCAATTCCGGCGGCGGTGACAAGCATGAAGATATGATGGCGCCTGCTGCGCTCTCGAGCACGGTGCCGCCAGAAATGGTGGTGACCATGGCCAGTAAGGACTCGACTAAGGATGTGTGGGATGCCATCAAAATGATGCGCATCGGCGATGATCAAGTGAGGGCTTCGACAGCTCAACACCTACTTCAACAATTTGATGCAGTGATGTTTCAGGATGGAGAAAGCGTTGAGGACTTCTAGATGCGGCTGAGTGGCATGGTCCAGCACCTTGCAACGCTCGGCGAACCCCTCGATGAGCCCAAGGTGGTGGAAAAATTCCTATGCAGTGTACCAAGGAGGTACATGTAGATCATGCTGGCGGTCCAGACCTTGCTTGACGTCTCCACCCTCACAATGGCAAATGTTGAGACTCAAGGCGGCAGAGCAGGAGATGGAGGACCCGCCGCCAACGGTGAACCACAACAGCAAGTTCTACCTAACAAAGGAGGCGTGGGTGGAGAAGTGGAAGTTGCGCGACTCCGACAAGCATCCTGGTGGTGGATCAGGCAGCAGGGGTGGCGACGATGGACGTCGTGGCAGGTAGCTCGGCAATGGAGGTGATCGTGATTCAAATGGTTCATCGTCCACCGGGCTGGGGAAACTGGCCCATAACCAGTGCAAGAAGTGCTGGAAGTTTGGCCACTAGGGCCGTGAATGCAGGGCGAAGCGCAAGCAGGAGGAGGCATATATGACCCAACAGAAGGAATCGCTACTTCTGTTGAGAGCCACTCCTCAAATGAACATTCAAGCGGCAGTGGTGGCGACCTCATCGGTGAATGCGGCGGTCCAAGCTGGAGCGGCGGTGGAAGAAGTGCCCATGCCATAGGCGGTGGTTGGGCAGGCGGGCCCTGTCGTAGGTGTGCACCTTGTACACCTCTAGGAGGAGAAAGTCTTCGCGTAGCTTGGGGACAAGGAAGAGCATGATGGCAGCACATGGATCTGCGACATCGGGGCCACGAACCACATGTCGGGGTCCTGAGCTACCCTCTACGATGACTCACGACACCTTTCGCTTCAGCGATGATTCAGTGGTGGAGATCGAAGGTCATGGCATGGTGGTGTTTGCTGCAAGAATGGGGAACAGAGGTCATTCGCAGGAGTCTACTTCATCCCGAGATTCAAGGCCAACATCATTAGTGTTGGGCACTTGGACGAGGCCTGCTACGACATCCACATCAAGCAGGGGTCGATGAGCGTTCGTGAGCCTGATAGTCAGCTGCCGGCAAGAATTGAGTGTGGGAGGAGCAGGCTGTATGTGCTCAACATCTCAGTGGTGCAGGCAGAGTGTATGACCATGCGCAACGACAAGGAGACGCAGTGTTGGCACGCAAGGCTTGGCCATGTCAACATGGAAGCACTGACGAAGATGTCAAAGGAGGAGTTGGTGCGAGCGCTACCCGCCATCGGGTAGCTGGATGAGCGATGCGCGGCCTGTATGGCTGGCAAACAGAAGAGGTGGAGAAAGCACTAGAATTGGTCCACGGGGATCTCTGTGGGCCAATCTCGCCGACGACGGCAAGTAGGAATGCTTATTTCCTGCTGCTCATCGACGACAGAAGCGAATACATGTGGACATCGCTGCTGGTGACCAAAGATCAAGTTGTTGTTGCAATCAGAGAGTTCTAGGTGCTGACTGAAGGTGAATCAGGCTGCAAGCTGATGGCTCTTCACATAGACAAGAGAGGTGAATTCAATTCAAAAGAATTCGCTTAGTTCTGTGCAGAGGACGGGGTCAGGCGTCAACTCATGGCACCATATTCACCACAGCAAAATGGTGTTGTGGAGTGGAGGAATGCAATGGTGGTGGGTGCTGCTCAGTGCATGCTGAAGCAGAAAGGGTTGTCCGGCTGGTTCTTGGGGGAGGCGGTACTCACTACCATCTATCTCCTGAACCGGGTGCCCTGTAAGGTGAATGAGGGTCGGACTCTGTTTGAGCTCTGGTATGGAAGGAAATCGGTTGTTCACCATTTGAAGATTTTTGGCTCCGTGGTGTATGTTTGGAACACATGGCCAAATCTGAGAAAATTGGAAGATCGTGGGAGAAGTATGATCTTTATGGGATATGAGTGCGGGACCAAGGCTTACAGAGCCTATGACCTGGCAACAAAGAAGGTGACTCGTGATCTGGTGTTCGATGAAGCAGCCAGGTGGGATTGGACTGCTGATGCAGCAGCCATTGGTAGTGGTGATCAAGGAGCAGGTGATTTCATCATACAGTACCTGGTGTGCCCTGGTAGCACAGCAACTGCAGAGGAAGCAGAGGTGGAGCCACACACTCCTCAGGGGGTGCCAACCTCATCTGGAGTGATCGGCTCATCGACAGTGGCTGATGTGGACTACGGCGAGCCGGTGGTCGATGAAGAGAATATGGATGCTGACCATGATGGCACGCCACTCCGACTCCAAGCGGTGAGCGACATCATTCGAGTGGCACCAACACCAAGCCTTGCTAAAAGATCACTGGGTGCTAGCAGTGGTGACCAATTGTTCATGGTCAGTGCAGAGGAACCATTGTCTATGGCCTAGGCGGCGCAGGAGGCTCACTGGAGAAGGGCGATGGAGGAGGAGCTATGTGCAATCAAAGAAAACAAAACCCGAGTACTCACTGATCTTCCTCCAGGGCGTCAAGCATTGGATTGAAGTGGGTATTCAAGGTTAAGAAGAATGAGCATGGAGCTATGGTGTGGCATAAGGCACACCTCGTTGTCAAGGGGTATGCTCAACGCCAAGGGATTGACTTCGAGGAGGCGTATGCGCTGGTGGCACATCTGGAGGCTGTGAGACTAATGCTGGCATTGGCAGCCCATGAGGGATGGCAAGTCCATCACATGGACATGAAGACGGCCTTCCTGAATGGTGATCTGCAAGAGGTGGTGTTCATTTAGCAGCCACCTAGTTCCATTCTTCAAGGGTAGGAACACAAGGTACTTCTGTTGCACAAAGTTCTCTATGGTTTACATCAAGCTCCTTGTGCATAGAATCAAAAGCTTGATGAGAAGATGAGTACTCTAGGCTTTGCAAAGTGTGCTTCAGACTTTGCTATATACTGTCGTGGAACAAGGAGTGAGAGACTCATAGTAGGAGTATATGTGGATGATCTTGTGGTCACTGGTTCTAGTGTGAGCAGCATCAAGAGGTTCAAGGATCAGATGTCTAGCATGTTCAAGATAAGTGATCTCGGGTTACTATCTTATTACCTTGGGATTGAAGTGAAGCAGGGAGGTGATGGCATCTCATTGTCTCAAGGTAACTATGGTAGGAAGATCCTTGAGAAAGCAGGACTGGAGGGCTACAAATCTTGTGTTGTACCAACGCAGCAGAAGCTAAAGCTGAGCAAGGAGAGCAATACTCCAATGGTGGATGCAACTGGATATAGAAGCTTGGTACGCAGCTTAAGGTACTTGGTCAACACAAGGCCTGACTTGGCATTTTCTATTGGGTACATCAGTAGATTTATGGAGGAGTCACATGAAGATCATATGTCAGCAGTGAAGCATGTTCTCAGATTTGTTGCTGGATCCTGTGACACTAGCCTATTTTATCCAAGGAAGAAGGATGATAGTGCAGAGATAATAGGCTACAATGACAGTGATTTGGCCAGGGACTTAGACAGCTGGAAGAGCACATCAAGAATGTTGTTCTTCTTGGCTAGAAGCCCAATTTGCTGGCAGTCGACAAAATAGAGAGTGGTGGCTCTATCAAACTATGAAGCGGAGTATATTTCAGCTGCAACAGGTGCTTGTCAGGCTGTTTGGGTGGCAAGGCTCTTATCTAAACCGAAGGACTCTGAAGTCAGTGTGCTGGTGCTAAGATTGACAACAAATCAACCATCTCACTAGTGAAGAATCCTGTGCACCATGATAGGTCCAAGCACATTGATGTGAGGTTTCATCTGATTAGGGAGCAACTAGCTGATGTTTTGACTAAGCCATTGGAAAGGGAGAAGTTCAGGGAACTATGCAGCAAGATAGGGATCTGTTCAGTTTCAGTCAAATGCATCAAGTCTTAGGAGGAGAATGTGATGGTAATACTTGAAGCCTTCAGCATTCAGTTGGTTCAGTTAGTCAAAGAGTCGGTCTCTGCTTAGCTTATTTGTAGCGCAAGTTAGTCGGTTTAGTAAATGGTCAAGTGTGTGCGTGAACACGACCTGATCGCGTGTGTCGTGGAGCTCATTGTGAGCGCGTCAGTCTGAGATGACCCGACGACTGGAGTTTGTGCGCGGGCTTCTCGTATTTGTGGCTTGATCATGATCTTGCGTCTACTTAAAGTGGAATAGAGTCTCTGCAAAAGCTGTTAGTTGCGGCACCAATTCTCTCGTTGCTAGTTTACAACTTCGTGAGTTTTAGAGTGTTGTAGTTTGTTCGTCGGCGGCCTAACGAGGCTGCCACTCCGGTGTTCAACTAACAGGCACAACAGCGGCAGCGTGGTGCGAACGTGAGGTAGACCGGTGCGGCGTGGAGAGGGGGGAGCTCCACCTAGCGGATTGGGAGCGGACGGCTTGGGAGCGCTCCATCTCGGCACAGATTGGGAGCCAATCACTGGTGGGAGTAGGATCCATGGTCACTTTGCCGCGCGGTGAAGGAGGCAGCACTCTACCAGAGCTAGAGGAGGGGTGGTGGCGCTCATGCAACAAATACGGCACTCGGCCTTGGATAGGTTGGGGAAGGGAGGAGAGGGAAGCAGGCAGCGGTGGGATGGGGATGGGGAGAGACTGAGAAGGAGAGAACGCTAGGGTTGGGGGGCACAAGCACGAGATTGGGCTTTTATCAAGCCCGGTGAACTGTAAATTCATCACTCGGGTCAATAGGCCGACGAATTAAATTTAAAAATGTCAATTTTTTAATTTGACCAATGAATTTAAATTAAAAGCATCGGTTTTAATATACCGATGAATATATTTAAATTAAATTCGTCGGTAACGGCGAATTTAAAAAAATGATGAATCTTTACCATTTTTCTGTAGTGAAGGCATGATTAGCATTAGTGCAATCTTCTACTTTATCATAATATTGAGTATCAAAAGTAGATATCTAAGTTTGAGAAAATATAAACACGATGAATCATATATTCTCCTTCATAATTGTATTGTCCAGCAGCATAAAACTTATTTCTAGATAACAGTGGCAAATCATTACACATAAAAGTTTCTCCTTTAAATTGTTTTGATTACATAGATCATTAAACTCAATATAACATAAAGTATTTAAAGGAAACACTAATCTCATCTCCTCCTTTATGCTTCCAATTGTAACAATATGTTTATTTGTAGCGGAAATTTTAGATTTTAAATTGGAAGCATCATGTTGATTAGATAGTTGTGCAAGAGGAATAATTAATGAATTATCACACAACTCTTCTTTATCAAATAGAACAACAAGACAATAATCTTGTGACAAAGATAAATTAGAAAAATGTTCCACTATTCATTGCTCTACATCAACATTAATTGTGGACAAATCAGGTGCATCAAAATTATATTCGTCTCGAGTGTTCACAACACCAAAATCATTACCTTTGCTCTCATTTGTAGAAGTTGTTGGCGCAAGATTAGTGGATAATTCTAACACTTCATGTGACATTATAAGCATTTCATTCTCTTTCATATAGTCCTCTCTGTTTTGTGCATTGTCCTGCAAAATAATGTTAGGCATGGAAGAAGATACAATAGGGATATATTTTGCAAAATCATGTTGATAAAACTTTTTTCCTCATAAGTATTTTCATATCTTTTCAAGTTTGGGGTTTATCCGAAACACACAAGTTCTCCCACTAAGTCAAAACACAAGAGGTTAAAGAACTAATAGTAATCTTGATTTTTCTCCTATCACACATATAACATTGTGCAAACTTTTTATCCATTGTCATTTCCCAATCAAGATATGCATCCATATTGAACCCATCATAAGAAGGTTGAATTTGA
>VSTD030001146.1:0-13731 GCA_008808055.3 Sporobolus alterniflorus
ATTTTAGAACATCTTTAACGCCATTCATGCTCGAAGCTATTATTTGTACACAAGATTGGCTACAATGATCAACTCTTATCAATATAGAGAGGAAGATGCTCAAGAGCTAGCAAAATTAGAAGAAAGCAAGCTTATTTACTTTGCTGTTATGTTTTTAATCATCTTTAAATTTACGGTACTCCTGCATGCTCTAGTTTGCCTTTGCTATTATATTGTGAATCTTTTGGAACTGACTTGCTGTAGTTTTCCTTGTTTTTTTTGTTCCGATTAAGAATTAATTGCTGAGCATAATGCTGGAAAAGTTGCTGAGTAGATCCATCACCAAGCCAAGTGCTGGTGCTATTTGTGTTGAATAAAGTTGCTGAGCTGAGATGGCATTGTACATTTGAACTTAATTTTCTTCAGTTTGTTTGAACATTTGGACTACTTATAGCCCTATATTTCCTTAAGTTTGTTTGAACGTTTGAACTTGTCACCTCATATTATTGTTTCTGTGTTGATTCTAGATGTTAGATGAATCTATATTACTCCTGGTGCTGGATGCTTCTTTTGGTCTGATCATTTTGCTGTGCTGGTTGGTGTCTGGAGCTTACTCTGTAGTATATTGTGTATTGCGATAGCCTGAATGATGGATTGATGGTGGCGATGTGAGTGTATTGTGTACTGTTTATTTCCATTTAAACCGAAAACTGAACCGAAATTGTCGGTTAACTGAACGGTCGGTTTTCATTTTGGTAGACTGTAATTTATTTTTTATTATTTAAAACCCGAATTTTGAAAAAACCGAACCGATCGGTTTCGATTAACCGAACGCCTGGGCTGACGTCTAAGTACGCTGCAGTCACAGAGTCCGCAGCAGCAGGTGAAACGCGGCATTGAAACGGCGGGCTAGACACTGGCGTGTAGTCTAGCACGTAGGCGTCTGCATGGTCCTGTGCCAGACTGGCGGCCTCCAGCAAGAGGTCGGGCGACGCGTGCACCACATGCAGCCGAGGATCATCACTTACGTCCACGGATTCTGATGGCCCAACCGGTATTGCCGGCCCATCGGGCAAGACACAGGCCGTTTCTGCCCATGCAGTCATCCAGCGAAGAAGACGGTACAGTGGCAGCCATGCTGCGGTCAAAACCGCGCTCCGCTTCTTCACGCACGACACCCTCTTCTATGCACATAGGGTCCATGAGGTCCTTTTGAACGACCGTGGAAGGCTGCGGCACACTGGAAGCGACCAACGGGTCTTGGAAACCCGTAGCTTTAGCCTGGCACAGAGATGCTTTCCATTCCAGGCAAGTGTGGCACGTGGGTGCAACGACACAGCACGGCCTCGCACCTCGTGCCTCACCACCGATTGACGCTGCCGGCAGAGGGATGGCATGCGAGCCGATGACAATGACACGACTGTGGCCCGACGGCGCCCGATGCGCCAACACCATCATCGTGACTGTCGGTGAAGCATTTCTGGTATGAACCATCGCCACCACCGTCCGGTCCATGGTCATCATCGTCCGAGGAGGAATCTGGCTGAGAATGCCAGTCTACGACCTCAAGGATGCCAATAAGAACTCTGTAGCGCTGCGTAGGTCTGGAGTGGTGGTCGATGTCTTCCAGATTCAGGAAAAGCGACGGGCCACGGACATACACTTCTTCAGGCTCCGGTGCGAAGACAATTATTTCACGAGGGATAAGGTCCGGATGGACGCACCATGCCTTGATCGTCATGGAACTGAGGTTGTTACCTGCGACCGTCGGAGACCCACGACCAGGTTGGTACATCCCGGCCCGAGGATTTGCGGCGCGGTGGCGAGGTTGCAAATATGCGCCGGCAACCGCCGCAGCCGAACTGTGATGCGGGTAGCGCAGCTCCTCCGCGCTCGCATGGAGCTGCCGCTGCCACCTCTTTTTTTTTTGCGAGGGAAAAACCACCTTCATTACATTATATCACCCGGACCCCGACTCCGGACTGGTTAATATACACCAGATCTTGTTGTATACAAGGCGGTACAAAAGAAAAAAGATGCCTTAGAACTACGGGTCTTTAGAGCAAAGTGGGCAAAATTATGAGCAATTCTATTCTAATCTCTTTCAATCTTCAGAATTGAGCAGGACAATCTTCTTTCCATAGCTTCCTTGATGTCCAGTACCAGCGCCGAGGCCACCGACCTATCCATTACCCCTCCGTTCAGCTTGGAAGCCAAGCTTGAGCAGTCAGTCTCTAAAACCACATGGTCTCGTTGGGCCAACGGTTAGCCAGTCTAATCCCCTCCAGAATAGCTATAGCTTCCGCTTCCTCCGCATCCCGACAGCGAAAGAGGAGGCGCCAGGCCATGATGATATGAGGTTGGCCTTCATGACTCCGCGCAATCACTCCAACTGCCGCTTCTCCCGTCCTCTGAATGAAAGCTCCATCAACGTTAATCTTGATGGCATCTCGAGTAGGGGGAGTCTAGCCAGTAGGCTCCCTAACCCGACCCCAGACTGCATTTGCCCCATCACCCTGATGCCCATTCACCATCAGCAATTGGTTCGCCAAGCTCGTCAAGAAATCCACAGAGTTGTTTATGGTGAGTTCCTCCCCTGCTCTAGTCACTTTGTTCCTGACTGACCATGCACGCCACATAATCAAAGCAAGCGCTGCCACCTCCTCCACATCCCACGAATCAAGCAAAACCAGGAACCATAATGGGCAGTTTCCACACTTGCCTCATAGCCGTTCGCAATCCTTTGGCATGTGGGCAGGCCATGATCGCATGATAACAATCCTCCTTCCAACGAGTGCACATCTCACAGGACCCATCTAAAATACTGATTTTCATTTGTAGGCAGCCCATTCTTTATCATTTTCCATAGAAAATTCCATACCTTTGGGAGGACTGGGAGCCTCGACAACTTCTTCCATACCGCCCTGTCACCACTCAGTACCGAGCTGCTCCCTTCACTCTCTAGATTTTGTGCGCGCGCTAGGGCCAGTCTATAGGCACTCCTTACCGAAAAAACCCCTGACTTCTCATAATGCCAAGCGACCATGTCAGGGGCCTTGGTAGAAGGCAACTTTAGCTGCAGGATTTCATCAACATCCCAAGGATGGAAGTACTGCCTAATGCGGCCCTCATCCCAATCATTAGTACCCGGCCTTGAGAGCTATGATACACGCCTCAGCCGGCACAAGCGTCTACTCCCCGTAGGTCTCAAGCTTGGTGGACGTGGGATCCAGTTATCCCTCCAGATACGCGTAGACTCGCCGTCCCCAATCCTCTTGATAGCTCCATACCTCAGCAGCTTGACCCCATGCTCAACGGCCCTCCAGGTAACAGATGCCTCACCCCGCCAGTGCCATGTCCAGTAAATTGCCCTGCAGAAAGTATTTCGATCAAAGAACCCTTGGACACATGCTATTAGGGTAGATAAGAAGACTCCAGGATTGGTGAGCAAGAAGAGCCTGGTTGAAAAATCTCATATCCCTGAATCCCAAGCCCCCATAACTCTTAGGTTTGATCAACGTCTTCCAGGGTATCCACTGAACTTTGCGCCTGCCTTGTTCCGACCCCCACCAGAACGCCCTCATATGCTTTTCAAGTGAATCACATAGGCCAAAGGGAAGTTTGAAAACACTCATTGCATAAGTTGGCAGAGCCTGGGCGACAGCTTTGATAAGTACCTCCTTAGCAACTTGAGACAGGGTTCTTTCCTTCCAGTCCACCACACGCTTAACGTACCTTTCTTCTATTGATTGGAACACACCCCACTGCATACGACCATCAGGCATCGACAGCCCCAGATACTTTGCATCAAACTCAGCTCTCTCAACTCCAAGGACTTGTTTGACAAGATTAACCACATTATCATCCGCACCCTCCCGGACTAGGATCGAGCACTTTGCTGGGCTGAGTTTTTGGCCAGTTCCATTTTCAAAGACTGTAAGTAGGCTTCTCACTTGGCTTGCTTGGCCTGCATCAAGCTTAAAAAAAGTAGACTGTCATATGCAAATAGAAGGTGAGAAATGCTTGGAGCCCTACTACTAACTCTAGTACCACTGATAAGACCTTGCCTTTCATAATTCATCATAAGCACAGATAAACAATCAGCCACTAGCAGAAATAAATACAGCGACAGCGGGTCACCTTGGCATAGACCTCGAGAGGGGTGGAAGGGCTGCAAAGCAGTCCCATTGAAGCGAACACCGTACCGAACAGTAGACACACAGGTCATGATCCACTGAATGAACTTTCTATGAAAGCCCAGCTTCTCCGTTACACTCTTTAAGAAACCCCAATCAACCCGGTCATAAGCCTTGGAAAGAACCAGCTTATACGCACAATAATCTCCTCTCCTTCCATTATTTCCCTGGATGGCGTGAACACACTCAAAAGCGATCAGTGTGTTATCTGTTATTTGCCTTGTCGGGACAAAAGCACTATGTTCTGGGCTGATAATCTCATCCAGCATACTCCTCAACCTAATAACCATGCATTTAGATATGAGCTTGTAAATCACATTGCACAGGCTAATAGGTCTGAAATCCTTAAGTTCCTCAGGGTCATTTCCTTTTGGAATTAGCACAATAGCTGTATCATTAATTCCATCTGGTAGACATCCATCCAAGAAGAACTTTTGCACTGCCTTCACCACGTCATTCTTAACAATATCCCAATGCCTTTGATAAAAGCGCGCAGGAAAACCATCTGGTCTTGGCACCTTCAAAGGACCCATTTGAAACATGGCATCAGCAATTTCTTTCTCCGTGAAAGCCTTACACAGATCATCATTTATATTTGAATTCACTTTAGGCTCAATAAGGTGAAGCACTTGAGAGGGTGACACCGCACTATCAACAGTGTATAAATCCTCAAAGAACTCCACAATCAATTGTTGCATCTCAGCTGGTGCATCACACCAGGACCCATCCACCCTCCGAAGACCTCTTATTTTATTTTTTTCTCACCCTCCATTTTGCTTGGCGATGAAAGTACTCTGTATTTCGATCCCCTTCCTTAAGCCATGTGATTCTGGAGCGTTGCAACCACATCATCTCCTCGCGGTACAAAACTTCATCCATACGGTCTGAGATAGCACGAATGTCAGCTCTACTAGCACTTGGTCTAGCCTTAACCTCATCTAGCTCAAAGCGCAACTTATTCAGCTCATCTGTGAAAGATCCAAATTGTTGCTTACTCCATTGGTGCAGAGCCGACCTCATGTTTTCGTACTTGTACAAGGCTACCCTATCTGAGGAAGCACACCATACCTTTTTAATTTTGGCTGGTAATGACTCCACACGCTCCCACATGATTTTGTACCTGAAAATCCTCGGCCCCCTCCTATCCCACACATCCTTCCTGAGTTCCACTAATACTGGGCAGTGGTCTGATCGCCATGACGCAATATGATGGACTTTCACATCGTTGAACATGTCTCGCCACACAGAATCCACGACGGCTCTGTCCAGGTGAACTCAGACATTAGCACCACCTGCCCTTCCGTTATCAAAAGTGTATGGAATACCACAAAAGCCCAGATCAGTGAGATCACAATGGGTTAGAACATCCCTGAACAACTCCATCTGCCTTACCGGTCGTGGATTAGCCGAGAAGTGCTCATAGCCCCACATGGTCTCATTAAAATCTCCTACAACCATCCATGGTAAGCTGGAGGCTGCACACAAATGTCACAGAGTCTCCCACATGTGATGCCGATTCTCAACACGAGGCTTCCCATACACAAAGGTAACTCTATACCATAAATTTGAGGTTGCATCTTTGACACGGGCGTCAATGAACCAAGAGCTCAAACCAAGAACAACCACCTCTATATTTTCATGCCAAAACAGCACCAGACCACCACTCTGGCCTAGACTATCATCACCAACAACATGCTTAAGTCCCAACCTCCATCTTAGATTTGTTGCACGCACTGCACTCCTACACGTTTCCATTAGAAACGCCATACTAGAGCTTTTTGCTCTTACTAGAGCAGATGGCTCTTGAACTGTTTGGGATTGCCTAAGACCCGATAGTTCCAGCTGAAAATACTCATGGCTACTGCTCCTGGTCAGCTACAGCCCCGGATGCCTCCAAACACTACTGCCTCTCATCAAGCTCCAATCCACAATAACATGCTCCAACCCTCTTCCTTTCAGCACCCGTCACCTTCCACTCCTGACGTCGAGCTGCACTTCACCAATGTGAGTGCTTCAACCCTAGATCAAAAAACCCTAGAACAACTTTGGGTGTGTAGATCTCTCAATGAAATCCTCGTAATCACCCCAACTGCCAGGAGGAATAGGAAACTAGGTTTTAGCACTACACGGTAAGAAAACAGCAGATCCCGACTCAGGTAAACACACGGCACAAAGACCACACAGCAACACCGGCTGCTAAAAATAGCCTCGGTAACTTCTGACTGCACCTCGAACTTGGCAGCCTATTTTCCGCCCAGCAAACCCCGACCCCAATGGGAGATGGAGACCACCACAAGCACGCCCAATAACTTCAACTCCACATGGGAGGTGGAGTCCACCATGACCACGCTGCACCTAGGGAACTCCTGAGCAAAAAAACGATCACCCATAGCCATGGGGGCTAGGGTTTCTTGAACTGTCACGGATGCCACAACTTGGTTTCTTGAACTGTCAACCCATGACAAGCAATCTCCACGGCCAGCACCCCTGATGGAGGAAAAATTCCACCACGGGCATGCTGATCCTAGGAGATTTCCGGTAGAAAACAATCACCCATGGCCATGGCGGCTAGGGTTTCTTGAATCACCAAAATCGCCACCTCCGTGAAATCTGGGATATGCTGCCACCTCTTGAACACGAAGCTTAGCATTGAGTTTTCTGCTGGGGGGTCATGGAGGACCTGCAACATGTCATCGTAGAAGGAGAAAACAATGATGAAATCCTCTAGACATAGTATGTCTTCACCTAAAAATCCACTCCGAGTATACCGAAGTGGTCAGCAATCCAACACTGGACATCGACCAGCGTGACCAGAGGTCTTGTGACCCCGACTACCGCCACCAGGGCAAGCTCTAGCTTATGCTCCTACTTGATAGCCTCCGCGGAGCGGTGCTCCACACAGACATCCACTATAGGCCTGCGCTGCATGGCCCCCACCAATAGCACCGGAGGGCTAGGCGATGGTGATGGTAGCACAAATGATCCCGAAGGTGGCATGTAGATAGTCGGTAGACTATCCTCCTGACCTGTGGAGCAAGAGGTCCCTGGAGGTGTGCGGTCCCATGAGGGCGACCTATGGTCAGACCGCAACATCGGCCTGTGCGCATCTGGCAATGCGTGCCAATGGCATCGTGGTTGCAGCGACTGGCGGCGTCACCACGACCTAGATCTTCCACATCATCTGTCACCAAGGAGCAAGCGTGGCCGACTGCAATCCTGGGCAAGGTGCCCAGGCTCCCAGTAGTGCAAGCAACAAGTGGGGTAGGGGCAGTTCCTTGAGATGTGATCATCGCAGAAACAATTGAAACAAAGCCCAATGAGGTCCACATGCACCTTACAAGCTCCTTTCCAAGATGACCAGGGCTTGCTGACCGAAGGATTGCGCTTCCTCTTGCAGACAATGAGCCGCCAACCATCAGGGTCAGGTGCAGAGAATCGAAGAGCCCCACGAGCTCCGGTGCCAGCATCGACTTGAAGACTGGTGCATGCCTGTCAACCTCACTGAGGCTGGAGCGAGACTGCTTGTTGATGGGGCTGCTCTCCCATGACCGATGACCACCCGGGAGGAAGGGAGGCAGCCGACACACATCATGAATGAAGGACGACCTTGGGCATGGCTGACTATTGGGATAAATAGCTGAAGTTGTTTATCCTCAACGAGAGGAAAGACGACAAATAGCAATAACTCTCTCTGAGGTGTCTCATCAATGTGCATCTGGAGGGTCTATTTATAAGGGTAGTTATAGGTGGTTATTATAATGTCTGTAATGTCCCCATTCACCTACCCTGATCTATGACCGTACAGTCATAGGATCATTATAGTCTTTTGAGATTTACAAATATTTCCATGCCCCGCAAATGAGGATGCTATGCGTGTCCACCCTACTACGTCATCCACCGGGTAGACCACCGACATAGCCTCTTCGTCCTCTTGAGGCCTTCGCTTCAAAGATGTCCTCCATCACGATCCCTTCACCGCCTCGAAGCCTCCAGTGCGGAAATGACCTTCGAAGTGTCCTCCCGCTTCCACCTGGGCTTCACGCGACCGACTTGATCCTGCAAGATGGAGAAGGTGGGCGGCGACCCCCTTTTTGGGGCGAAGGTTAGTCAGGATGCGTATTTGAAGGTGGGCTTCGAGTTGGGAATCTCCGTGGCCCTCGGCCCTCATCTCCAACAGTAGCCCCTCGCAGGTGATGTTCAATCCCAATGAGCCAATCCTGCGGTCCTTGCGAGGAGATTCCCAAAAGTGTCACCCTCCCTCGTTGGTGCTGAACCTTCACCCCTTTAGCTGTGTGTAGGGTTTCGATGATCAAGCGTTCTTCACTTCGCTGCCGAAAAGTGTCACCCTCGCCTTCGAATGTCTGGTTGTTGAAACTCGAAGTGTGACTTGCTGATGATTTACGGGGGCAATGGGCCCACTTGGGTTGCTTGGGCTGTCTTTTTGGCCCAGCCGGCCTTTTACTCTGTTTGGCGCACCGCTGCATGCAATGCACAACGTGATTATCGGGGCCGTTGTCTCCCATGTCTATATATGGAACATGAGGGGTAACTCTGATTTCTACACCTCATTTGTCTACGGTGGTTGTTTTTGCTCTTGCGATTTCACCTTCACTGCTGCAATCTTGTTTGGAGCTTCACACCCTGTTTTAAGTAATGGAGGAAGAGGGCTTACCGATGATCGACATCGTAGGCGATATGCCGAAGGCCCCTTTGCCTAAAGCTTCGATAGGTAACTCTTCGTCTGATGCTTCTTCTGGTGGAGCAGCTAGCGAATCGGCCGAAGCTAACGTTGAGGATGCCGTTGATCCACGTGAGCTTGCGCGGAGCTATGACTTCGGATCATCTTCAGTTACTGTAGGCCGCATCCAACAGCTGGAGTCTCTTGGGTACTTTGCCGAAGGCTCGACGCATGAGCCGGGGGAGGAGACTGTCCCAGAGCCAAACACCGATGAGGCCGTTGTCTTCAAAGAATTTTTCGCTGTGGGACTGCGGATGCCGCCTCATCCCGTTTTCATGGAGATTCTGCTCAAATTCCAGGTGCAACTGCATTAGGTGACCCCGAACGCTATTGCTCAGATGTCCAAGTATTTTTGGGCGGTGTTGAGCTTCAGCGGGAAACCTAGCCGCGATGGCTTTGCTATGCGCTATGAGCTGCATTATCAGCCCAAGAAGGTTGCTGTCGATGGCTTCGAGAAATTTCAGCAATTTGGCATTATTAATTTTCATGGGAAGCGAGGCGGCGAAGCGGGAATCATTCCATCTACAAAGAACAAGTGGTCAACTAGTTGGACAAAGGCCTGGTTTTACTGCAAGGTGCCCTTGCATGTGTGGCCACGGGGAGGGAAAACCATTCATGCCCTCCGCTCGCACATGAGCGCTCTGAGCTTTCGTACGAAGCCTTCTATCCAAGACTCTGTTGAAGACTTAAGCAACGATGCTTTCATCTGGGCCTCTATGAATATCAGAGGTCAAGACGTTGTGGAGGAGTTCATGTCTTGTGGTGTTTGGCCACTTTATGCTGGTGTCGATTTTGAGCATGTGAACGTTGATTTGAGTCCGACTTCACAACTCAAGGTTCCTTTACCAAACTTTCCCCTGTCTCGTGAAGATGACGAGGATGATACTCATCTCCTAGCGAGGGTCGAGCGAGAAGCTAGAAATATCGTGGGCGGTTACACGCGTGGGGAGCACGAAGCCTGTATCACTAGCCTTCCAAATAACGGTCACTTGAACCGTGTGCTCGAAGTTGCAGGGGTGTCGTATGAACCTCACCCGGTGCCCATTTCCACGGAGATTCTGAAGAAAAGGAAAGCTGATGTTGCTACGAAGGTTTCTACCAAGTGCTCGAAGGTACCCGAGAAGAAAGGTGCAGAGCCCACGAAGGTCTCTAGGGCACCCGTGACTGGTAGCTTGAAATGGCCATCGGGCGCAGACGTCCTGCCGGCAAAGTCTGCGAAGCTGAGCAAGGGTACCATTCCCCGCGTGATTGCTTCGGCAGCTGTGGCACGCATGATGCCTAAAACGCGCGGCTCAGAAGATTTAGTCGGTGCCTTGGCTTCTAAAGCTGGTGAGAAGTGCCCAGGCGGTAAAAACGTGCCCGGAGCGAGGGCAGCTCCCTCCACTAAAAAGCGCATCATCTCAGCCATTAGGTTTCTAGTTGCGTTGTCTTCGGAGGGGACTGAGGAATCATCTCCGCATGACCAGGCGCCTGAGGTTCAGTCGAAGGCGGGTCCTCATGGCCCATCGGTGGAGCCTCAAGCTCGATCTTAGGCAACATCGGGGCCGAGACCTACCCCCAAAGTTTCTCTCCCTATTGCCCCTTCCGTTGGCGCCGCTAGGGCTTCGACAGGTTACTTTTGATTTCTTAAAAATTGGTCCTTTACGTTAAGAAAAATGTTCTTGATCTTTGTTTGATGCTCATTTTAGGTACTAGGGATGCTGGTGCTGTTGTCTTGGTTGACCACAGAGGTGCACGAGATGATGACACTACCTTGGTCAACTGCTTGGATCATGTAAGTTGTGCGAATGTTTCTTTTTTGTTATTATCATTATTTTTTATTGATGCTTTCTTTAGGTGCCGGACTGGCAAAATCTCAGGGGTACAGAACAAGTTGCACGTGTTGCGGAGCTAGAAGAGGCCAACGTCTTACTGCGAGTGGAGCTTGATACTACTCGTTCAAAGTTGGCGGAGGTTGAACATCGTGAGCGAACCTTGACCACCGAAAAATGAAGTTCTTAGGAGAGATTTGGAAATTGCGTGCAATGCCCATGATGCTGTAGTGAAGGACAAAGCACTGGTGCAGCAAGCTGAGCAAGCGAAGCTGCAACGCTTTCAGGATTTTGGTCGTAAGAAGCTCACCGAGCTTCGACGTGAAATGTAGGCCTCTGTAGCTACGCTTGGTGGGTGAAGCGGCGAATTCCCCGCCGGTGCCTCTTTATCTTATTTCTTCAAGTGGTTTCGGAAGGAGATCGAGTCGATGCCCATCGCCTTTGCGGAGTGCAACGAGAATATCACCTGTTACGCTCTCATTGGCGTTTTCCAGATGCTTGCAGGGGAAGGTTGCGAGCATGTGCCAAAGCTATAAAAGCTGACTCATTCCTGCAACGCTTTGATTCTTCAAAATTTCCTAGCGGAAATTGGTCATATAGCAAAAAGGCTCGTGAAGAATTGGTGGAATATGCATGGCCTGCCATACTGTATGCGAAATATCAAGGAAGAGAGCCAGGTGAGTTTCGGTATATACTGCTTACAGGCAAATTTATGTGCGTGTCGTCTGATTATTTTTTCTTGCCTAGCCTAGAGCTGATGAAGAAGTCAGAGATGATCACATCAATGAGGCCGTTGAGGCGGGCGGAGACGGTGAACAAGCGGAGACTTCTGCATGAGGGGCCTTTGTGGCTGAGACAAGTGGTGATTATACGGAGGCGGAGGAAAACGTATCTACGAAGGCTCTCACGGCCAATGCGGCTGCTGCTCCGGAGGTGTGAGTGCTTGAGAGCGGATTTGTTTTAAGATGAGTGGTTTTTGTGGAATTTAAATGATGTAGTAAACTTGCACAGGTTCCACACGGGTCTGGACCTACGTGGAGATTGGATATTATTTATGTGGACACGCCCAACGATGAAGCTGCTGAAAGATCTAGCACTTATAGTTTGTCTATTTTTTCTTCTGAGGCTAATTCCGAAGATGCCGAGGTTATTGCGGCTACCTGTGAAAATTCTAGTCCGAGCATCAGGGAATTATGACCCGACATAGATGAATTAGATGATCTGCTGCACGAAGATACCACTGCTGCGCATGCGCATAATACTTCGGTTCACGGGAAAGGGCCAGCTGCGTTAATTGAGAATGCTAGTAAGCGCTCTAGGCGCGAAGGTAAAAAGGGCTCGCTGACGAGTGTTGTTGGAACATCCAATGTTATATCAAAAGGGCGCGGAGGCAATTCCGTGAGGAGGGAGGCTGCACGAATCTTGTCTGATGGTGCGATTTCTCCGCGTATGCGGAGGTCGTTTGTAGATAGATGGTATTCACCTTCGATCGGTATGGGTCTTAGTGAATGGGAGGTTATTTTAGATGAACTTATTCGTATGGGATATATTGTAAAGAAAGAACCTGATGATGGACATAATGGATAAGGGCTTCGCTCTTTGCTGTTGTCATTAGGTGATGTCTACATGCAGTTTTGTTTTGCAGCATTGCCTTCGTGCGATTATGTTACGATATCGCCTTTGCTCAATTCTGTTGTAATATCGCTTTCGCGCGATTCTGTCGTGGTATTGCCTTCACGCGATTCTGTTGTGATATCACCTTCGTGCGATTCGGTCGTGATGTTGCCTTCGTGCGGTTCTGTCATGTTATCACCTTCATGCGATTATGTTACGATATCACCTTCGCACGATTGTGTTGTGATATCACCTTCACGCGACTCTATCGTGATATCGTCTTCACGCGATTCTGTCATGATGTCGCCTTCATGCGGTTCTGTCACGATATCGCCTTCATGTGATTGTGTAACGATATCGCCTTTGCGCGATAATGTTGTGATATCATCTTCACATGATTCTGTTCGCATTGGTTGACTTATTTCCCTCGTTGTCTTGTGCATGAGGTGGTTTCCATACAGTACTTGGTTTTTGGTTTATTGCGTTCACCTATCTTTTGCAATTGGACCGGAAAAACATGCCCATCGTCTTCAACTGTTTGGTTAGCAAAACTGGTTTTGTGCAGTGCTCAAATAGCGTCTTCGTGTGGTTATAAAAAATTTGAGCACCAATGTCCCACATGGTCGTGCGTGATTGTGCCTTTTTGGGCCGCATTGAACATTGGCACTCAAATTCAATGGGATTGTTGTGATACTCCTTTTAAGTTGTTGTGCTGGTTTGTGAACTTTCGATGTGGTACTAATCTTTTGTCTCTTTTTCCGTCGGAGGTCTCTTGAGTGAGCCCCTTTGTATTTTTCGGGTTGCCTCTTTTTTCATTGAAGATCTTTTGAAGGAGCCCCTTTGCGTTTTTCGGGGTTGCCTCTTTTTCATCGGATGTCTTCTGAATGAGCCCCTTTATATTTTTTGAGGTTGCCTCTTTTTTCATAGGAGGTCTTTTGAATGAGCCCCTTTGTATTTTTTTGGTTGCCTCTTTTTTCATCGAAGGTCTTTTAAATGAGCCATTTTACATTTTTCAGGGTTGCCTTTTTTTCATCGGAGATCTTTTGAATGAGCCCCTCTGCGTTTTTCGGGGTTGCCTCTTTTTTCATCGGAGGTCTTTCGAGTGAGCCCCTTTACATTTTTTGGGGTTGCCTCTTTTTTCATCGGAGGTGTTTTGAATGAGCCAATGAACGAGGGGTCTGATAGCGTGCCTCTGTTCATGGCTCTGATACTTTGCGTGAAACACTTGTTGAATTTTGAGCTAACCTTGTTAGCTGTTTTGACTTTGCTTTGACATGGGTTTTTGAGGAATGAAGCTTTATAGATGCTTCGGGGTACATAAGCTCCGCCTCGTTAAAAACCTCACATCCTCATGGGCTTCCCCTGTGAGGAAAAGAGTACATGCTTTGAAAAG